>CAUYTI010028333.1:0-24073 GCA_963575145.1 Galago senegalensis
CGTGTGAGAGAGAGATAAAATGTGTGGGAGATTGTGAAGTGTGTGGGTGTGTGAGAGAGAGATAAAATGTGTGGGAGATTGTGACGTGTGAGGGTGTGAGAGAGAGATAAAATGTGTGGGAGACTGTGACGTGTGAGGGCGTGTGAGAGAGATAAAATGTGTGGGAGATTGTGAAAGTGTGAGGGCGTGTGAGAGAGAGATAAAATGTGTGGGAGATTGTGAAGTGTGTGGGTGTGTGAGAGAGAGATAAAATGTGTGGGAGAATGTGACGTGTGAGGGTGTGTGAGAGAGAGAAAATGTGTGGGAGATTGTGAAGTGTGAGGGCGTGTGAGAGAGATAAAATGTGTGGGAGATTGTGAAGTGTGAGGGCGTGTGAGAGAGAGATAAAATGTGTGGGAGATTGTGAAGTGTGAGGGCGTGTGAGAGAGAGATAAAATGTGTGGGAGATGGTGAAAGTGTGAGGGCGTGTGAGAGAGAGATAAAATGTGTGGGAGATTGTGAAAGAGTGAGGGCATGTGTGTGGACATGTGTGACCGTGCCCTTGTGGGTGTGAGTGTGTGTGTAACTGAGTGTGACTATGAGTGTGAAGGAGTGTGTGGATATGTGTGACCATATCATTGTGGATGTGAGTGTGTGACAGTGTGTGTGACTATGAGTGTGAGGGTGTGTGTGCGGACATGTGTGACCATGTCATTGTGGATGTGTGTGACAGTGTGTGTGACTATGAGTGTGAGGGTGTGTGTGGACATGTGTGACCATGTCATTGTGGCTGTGAGTGTGTGACAGTGTGTGTGACTGTGAGAGAGTATGAGGGCATGTGTGTGGGTATATGTGACTGTGTCATTGTGGATGTAAGTTTGTGAGGGCATGTGTGTGGACATGTGTGACCATGTCATTGTGGATGTGAGTGTGTGACTGTGAGTGTGACTATGAGTGTGAGGGCATGTGTGTGGACATATGTGACCGTATCATTGTGGGTGTGTGACACTGTGTGTGACTGTAAGTGTGAAAGAGTGTGTGTGGACATGTGTGACCATGCCATTGTGGATATGAGTGTGTGACTGTGTGTGTGACTGTGAGTGTGACGGCGTGTGTGTGGATATGTGTGACCATGCCATTGTGGATATGAGTGTGTGACTGTGTGTGTGACTCTGAGTGTGAAGCCGTGTGTGTGGATATGTGTGACAGTCCTTGTGGATGTGCATGTGAGTGCGAGAGGGAGAATGAGACGGAGCCACCTTGCCACACGTCCCACTCAGATAATGTGCGCTGAGGCTGACTTGATTAGCAAGTCTATGCAGGATTTGGGGCTGGGGACAGGGCATGGCTGGGACCTGGTTGTCTTATCCTTCTCTGTGAAGGCTTTAGGACACATTCTGGGGAGAAATGGACACAGTGGGGTTCAGCCAGAGAAGCGGTCCAGGACAGTGACCAGGGTTGGGGGTGTTTCCTGGGAAGGCCCCGGTGGGCAGGGTTGAGACCTGAAGGATGGCTTTGCTCTCCTGTGCGGGGGACCCTGCTGGGGGAAGGCAGTGGTCAGGACTAAACACTGGAAATGATGCTTAAAGCTTTACTCCCTGGGTCTCCAAAAAAAAAAAAAAAAAAAAAAAAAAGACACCATTTCTTTAGAGATTTTTACAAAGTTTTCTACCTGTTTCTTTTCTGCCTGAGCCTCCCGAAGGCAGCTAGCTGGAATAAGTGTGGACATCTGTTTTAAACAAGAGGAACATGAGATTTCTGTGTCCATCAAACCAACCTCAAGTGCACAATTGATACCCAGGATTACCAAATTTGCAAGTGGGCAAGTCCTAGGCTGTTTTCTCCATGCCCATATTTCATGGAGTGGACAGTGGTGCCAGAGGAAGCAGTTACCACCAGGAGTGGCAGGGCCCTCTCCTTCAGCAGAAGCCCTGGCCAGTCCCTTCTATCCATGTCATATTCCAACCCAGCCTGTTCCCTGGCCTCGGGGAGAAAATGTGTGCAGGCTCAAAAGGGCCTCTTGGTGAGGCTTCCTGAGCAAATGTAGCTTCTTTAGCCTTAAAACAAATTTGCTTTAGGATTACAGCCCGCAGTGGCCCTCAGTGGCAATGATCCTGAACAGGCTGGGGCATTATCCTCCCAAGGACAAAAGAATGTCCTTTTGTGTCAAGGAGAAAAGCTCTCCAAGAGTTATCTGTGAGCCCACACATCTGGGGAAACACTCCAAAAGCTCTAATCCCGTTAGGGAGTCAGTCCTGCTAAGGCTGCCATGTCACTCAGTGCTGGAAAGCAGATTGTAGCTTGGATTTTGACAACTAGAGGGAAAGGGGTTCGGTATGGTGGCTCATGCCTGTAATCCTAACACTCTGGAAGGCCGAGACAGGTAGGTGCTTGAGCTCAGGAGTTCGAGACCAGCCTGAGTAAGAGTGAGACCCCATCTCTACTGGGAATAGAAAAATCAGCCGGCCATGGTGGTGGGCAGCTATGCGGGAGGCTTGAGCAAGAGGGTCACTTGAGCCTTAGAGTTTAAGGTTGCTGTAAACTGTGATGCCCGTGCCCTCTACTCAGGGCAACAGAGTGAGACTGTTCCAAAAAAGAAAGAAAGAAAGAAAGAAAAGACAAAAGGAAAAGAAAACGAGAGGAAAGGTAGGTGTGGGGCATTCAAGAGTGGAATTGGCTTAGGCCAGATACTGACGTACATATAGCTTTAGTGCTTTTATTTTTTAACTTAATGTATTGCCTGTAAATATAAAAGCAGAAAACAAAATAGTAAGAGCCACTCTGAATTCTGCTTGCCAAAGGTAAGCAGTATTTCCCCGACGGTTTCTCTCATGCATATATAATTACACACACAGACACACAGGAGAGCACTGGCCTTCTTTCCTGACATTCTATCATATCATACATAGTGTTTTATAAATAGAGTTTTACACCCAACACTGTATTGGAAAAATGTATCCATGTTGGTAAATATGGATACATATTTACAGCAATCAAATTCAAGGCCGTCTCGTCTTGGGCTCTGTGAATACATAATGGATCTTCGCACTAAGTAATTTTACCTAGGTGAATGTAGACATTGTCTCCAGGATTTTCTGGGTCAGGTTACTATGAACTTCCCTATATATCCCCCGCTATTGATCTGATTATTTACTTGGGATAAATCACTAAGTGTGAAATTGGTGGAGCTTTAAAGCCCTGGAAAAAAGTATGACATTCCTCGGGCCACTTGCTGAGTAGACAAATGCCTTCTGCTCAAACTCACCTGCACCTTGGGCACCACCAGTCCTATTTACTTTTCCATCTGATATTTTAACAAAGTGGGGTTTTTTTTGTTTGTTTGGTGGGGTTCTTTTTTGGTTTTATTAGCCAAATATTTGTGCTGGGTGTCCCTGGGGGCCTAGGCAGCTGCTACCATTGATGTTCTGGAAGCAGCAAGACCGAGCTTCCTGCTGGTTCCCTTGTATGTTTGCACAGCACTTTGGAGTTGGGAAAACACTTTGGCTCATGTTATCTAACTACAGTGGACAAGTAGCTCCACGCACAGGACGGCTGGGAGGAGGAGACATTAATCATGTGGTGCCATATTTGGTTTAATCAGAAACATCATATAGTGTAAATAAAATTTATATTTATACAAATATAAGTAATGTAATTATATTCATTAAGCATATAGATCATCTATATGGCACATTTTATATTCAAAATGAATGAATGTGACATATTTAATGCGATTTTTAATGGTAAAATACTGTGAACTGTTTATTCAACCAGGGGCACTGGCTAAGTCCATTATGTTCCTCTGTGCAGAGGACCCTGGCAGTCATGGTCACCTGCAGCCGTGGTCACCTGAGGTCATGGTCACTTGCAATATCTAGCTGGAAAGGGGTTTCTAGCTTGTCACTGATGCAGGGAATCAGTGCAGATATCACTGGCTGGTACAGTCCCACTTCCATCAATAACTAGAGAGAGACAGTGTTTACTTCTGAGTAGATGGGAATATGAACGTTAAAAACATGGTCTGGTTGCCTTTTCTGAAGTGAGCATGCATTATTTGTAGTAGGTTTAAAAATAATGAAACAAAAAATGAAGTCACATTTTAACCGAAATGAAAGTGGAGAGACTGATGGGCAGTGTCTTCGACTGTGGGGTCATTTTACTGTAATATGATAGCTGCCAGCTGAACCTCTCAGCCATCCAGGGCAAAACTCACTGTTGTTACCACGTGAAGCCTGGGAAACTGAGGCTCAGATGGTTCCGGCAGCCTAAGGCCCCAGGCAGTGGAGGCAGGGCAGGACCCTGTGACCAGCTTTCACGCCCTAGGACAGTCCTACCCACCTACCCACGTGTCCTACCTACCCCTTCTCTCACCCCTGCAGGTTGCAAAACTGTCCATTACGATCTGGTCTTCCTCTTGGACACCTCCTCCAGCGTGGGCAAGGAGGACTTTGAGAAGGTGCGGCAGTGGGTGGCCAACCTAGTGGACACCTTTGAGGTGGGCCCCGACCGCACCCGCGTGGGGGTTGTGCGCTACAGCGACCGGCCCACCACGGCCTTCGAGCTGGGCCACTTCGGTTCGCGAGAGGAGGTCAAGGTGGCTGCGCGGCACATCACCTACTATGGCGGGAACACCAACACCGGCGACGCGCTGCGCTACATCACCGCCCGCAGCTTCTCTGCGCGGGCCGGCGGC
Organism: Galago senegalensis; assembly: GCA_963575145.1. Classification (NCBI taxonomy): domain Eukaryota; kingdom Metazoa; phylum Chordata; class Mammalia; order Primates; family Galagidae; genus Galago; species Galago senegalensis. The sequence continues at coordinate 4,673 of CAUYTI010028333.1, forward strand.
CGCCCCGGGGACCGCGCCTTCAAGCAGGTGGCCATCCTCCTGACTGACGGCCGCAGCCAGGACCTGGTGCTGGACGCTGCGGCCGCCGCCCATCGTGCGGGCATCCGCCTATTCGCCGTGGGCGTGGGCGCAGCGCTGAAGGAGGAGCTGGACGAGATCGCCTCGGAGCCCAAGTCCGCCCACGTCTTTCACGTGTCCGACTTCAACGCCATAGACAAGATCCGCGGCAAGCTGAGGCGGCGCCTGTGTGAGAGTGAGTGCCAGGGGGCAGCTGCCCGGCGGCCCATGGGGCAGGGCAGGGGAGGCCAGCAGGTGGCAGGGGCAGAGGCCACTGTCCCCCCTTCCTGATTCACCTCCACAGAGAACCTAGTAGCCCGCCCACTTCTGGTGGGTCGTGCCTGTCTTCTCCCTTCCTGAGGCAGGGGTAGGGGGCAGAGGGAGAAGGGGTTTGGGTTTAGTGACTAAGGAGGGCGGCTTCTAAATCCCCACCCTGCCGCTGAGATCCTTGCTGCTCCACATCTCAGTCTCTGATCTGCATCTCTGGGAGGGGAACATCTCCACGCTGCCCAGAGCTGTTGAAATTAGAGTCCATGCACACAAAGCCCCTTGGAAGAGTCTGGCGGGCAGAAGGATCTCCCTGGGGTTATGATGAGAGATCATGCATGAGACTGGCACATAAAGTCAGTCGTTTAGAGATGGTCAGCCGCTGTCTATCCCTGAGGTCCAGTCCTGTGACCTGGTCCCCTCTGAGATAACTCTCAGTCTCTTATTTGCCTGGAATTTGTTGATTATGCCTGCGGAGGGGGGAGGGAGGCAAAGGGCTCTGACCTGGAAGTCTGACTTCCAGGGTCCTAGTGGGGTTATTCTGAGGACAGCCCTCTGTCCAGGATGGGAAGAAGGAAGTCACTTTCTCATGACTCTATCTCTGCCTTTGCCCATTGGATTGAGGTGGCATTTGTCCTTCTTGGGTCACAAAAGGATTAGCATTGGCAAGTAACTTTCCCCTCCAGGACCAGAAGGGGCTGTGCTTTGAGGCAGGTTAGGGCTGGGAGCAGAGTCTCAGCCTCTTGTCATGCTTGTTTCTGCTGAGCACGGAGCTGCTCCCAGGGTGACACCTCTGCCAGGGAGGGGAAGGACTTTGGGCAGAGATTTTCAACCAGTGTGCCCTGAGAGAATCTTGGGCGGGCTGCAAAAGATTTTAAAGACCATTAATTAAATTATTTTTGAAAGAACTTCAAAGCACAGTAACCTTATTCTTTTTCTTACTCTTTTTTGATCAACATAATTTAAGTGTGCCAGGGAAGTTTAACTGTAGGTTCAAGTGTGTCCTGAGATGAAAAGGTTGAAAAACACTGCCTTGGGGCTCAGGCAGTGGTGAGCAGCGGGTGGTTGGGGGTAGCTGCCTATGACTTAGCAGGGTCCAGTCCGGTCCAGGGGATGGGCCCGGCTTCAGGCTGGGGAGAGCACAGCTGAGCGGTTTCCAGGGCTGGGATAACTCAGGACCAGCTGAGCCCTTTCCAGGACCAGGACAGCTCAGGGCTTCTGTACTGCAACAGGGCTCTTGTCTCTGTGTTGACTCTTTTAATCTCCACTTATTTATTCAACAGATACTAACTGGGTATCTACTTTTTGTGTGGCTTTATGCCAGTTTCTAGGGTTATAATAAAAGAGAAATACATCTTGCCTTTCAGGGGCTCATAGTCCAGAAGGCAGGATGCATAAGACAGGAATGTGATACTGAGGGTGAACTTGAATAAAGGTGCAGGCAGAGTCTCCTGGGCTGGAGTTTGCTGGTGATGCTGAGACTGAGGGAGGATTTCCTGGAGGAGGTGGTGCTTAGGCCATTTAGAAGGACCAGCATGAGCTGCAGCGTGAGATGGCAGGGGATGGAGGGTGCCACAGCACTGTCAGTGAACTACAATGGGCCATGTCCCAGGGGTGCCAGGAGGGGAGGGGTCAGATTGCCAGGGTCCCCATAAAGGAGGCTTTGTGTCCTGAGGTGAGACAATTGGAGTGTTTTATGCAGGGGCACGATACATTCAGAATCCCATGGGTAAAGGAACACTGCTGGACAGCAAGAGAAAGGGAGGCCCTTTACAAAATGGCCTGGGGACTCAGAGCATGGCTGACTGGGCCCATTTTACAGCGGAGGAAGCTGATGCCCAGAGGGCACACTGGGCCCTCAGCAGCTGGCCAGAGAGGGGATGGGGCCAGGCTGGGAGGGAACTGAGAGCTATAGCCCAAGTGGGGCTGGGGCTCTGGGGTTGACTGGGTGCACCCTGAGCACAGGTCTAGGCTGTCAAGATCCAGTCACAGAGTCACAGTCCCAGCCAAGAGACAAAAATCCAGTGTGGTGGCTGGGACAGAAAACTCCCACTGTCATCCCAGCAGGTCTTTCTGCAGGCCAGGGAGCAGACTTGCTTCCAGACCTACCTGCTAGCTTTATGCTGTCCTGCCAGTGTTGGTCCAGACTGGGTCTGAATCTCAACAGGGCTGAATCTGGACTTTGAAGCTTCTCTGTGCCTAGGGGACAGCTCTGGCAATGGCAGAGACAACTCCAGAGAGAGAAGTTTCTAGGAGTGCTGCACAGTTAACAGAGGCAGGGCAGAGGTCAAACCCCAGGCATCCACCCCCACACACCAGCTTCCTCCTGCTGGGCCTCTAGAACCAAGCTTCACCACCACTGACCCTGGTTCCAAGTCAGGAATGAGACTTCAGAGCACAATGGAAAATGCCCCTCTAAGTGACTGTAGGTGAAAAGCAGATTTACTGTCACTTGCAACTGAAAAAGCCAGAGGGCAGGTGGCTTTCCATGGTGACACCAGCCCCCTGGTGCTTTCTCCCTTCCTTCTTTCCTCTGCGTTGGTGTTAACCCTGTTCTGAAAGACCCACACCTCTGGGTGCCAAGGGTAAACAGGTTGCAGCGAGGAGACGTTGATGAAGGTTCTGTTCAGATTAGGGTTAGATCAATGAGGGATACTGAGGCATGCAGGAAATGGCACTGGAGAGGCAGGAAGTGTGCAACTGGAGTCCACTGGGGCTGGGGTGGGGTGGCCCTATATGACCCTCACTCATGGAGGCACACAGCCCCTCCCGGGCCATGGCAAGGCAGAGAAGGAATAACAAGCAAGCCCCTTCCCACCCCCTTCTCCTCTGTGGCCATCACTTCCCATTAGCCTGACCCCATCTCACATCAGCCAACAAAGGGGCCTCCTGATTCACAGTGGCTAGTAGGGCTGGGAGCAGGGCAGAGAAGGAGAGAGTGGTCTTGCCGGGGACACCTGGGGATGCTAATGCAAGACTCAGTGAGTCTCAGAACTGGTGTGCACACTGTCCAGGGAGAGACTGTCACCCAGCAGTCCTGGGCCTCAGTCTGATTGGATGGGGCAGGTCATGTGACTATTCCTAGCCTAGTCAGTGGCCTGGGAGTAGAAATAGTTGAGTATACTGGGCCTACACCATGTGACCTTGTGTAATGTTTGGGACAGGAGTTAGTTACCGCCTCAACTCCCTCAAGGGAAACTGGGGTGGGGGGAGTGTTACCAAGATAAAGGGAAACCAATGCCAGCCACCCCAGTCCGCACATGCGTCCATGGTGACAGCATCAAGGAAAACCCAGACTCTCTACAGCCAGGCTTCTCCAAATGCCTAGAAAAGAAGCAAGAGTTAAGTTAACACTCAGTCCTCTGAAGGAATCAGGTTTTATAAGTACAGCTGTGAGATGAAGGGGGCCTTGTCTATTCTGCTGACAAAGAAGACGAATGCCTTCACAAGGGCCTCAATTAGAAACAAAGCAAACAAAATAGAAGAGCTAACAGGAGCCTATTAGACAACAGCCAGTAAAGATTAATCAAGGAGCATCACAAAATGCAAACACCAGAAACCTCTTTGTATGTAGAAGATTCCCGGGGAGCCCTTCTGAAGAGGGGCTTCAGATGGATGATCTGGAAAATCATAGACTGACACTATTGGATTTTTAAATAGGATGATCATTCAGTTTGCTCCAACCCATTTGATTTTTCTTTCAGGCATTCAACAATTATATAGTATAGCAGCCATTAGATTGGACCTAACCCATTCCTTCACTCAACAACCATGCATTACATTAAACCTTCAATCAGTTTGATCACTCAATCAATCAGTGGGTTCATTCATTTCTTCATCTGACAAACACACAGCAGGTGATCCCTCTGGTGCCCAGGGTCTGGCATTCTCTTTGTCCTTAAGAAACTCTTGTCTGCTTGGTGTGGCAGGAATGTGGCAGCCAATTACACAACAGAGTGTGTAATTTTATTGGTATATTGGTTCGTGTGCCTTGTGTGTCTGCCTTCACCACTAGGTTATGGCTTCACAAGTCTGTTCCCTGTGGTACCTCCGTGTCCAGAACAGAGCCTAGAACTATGAACTCCTCCATATTGTTTGAAGGATGTCAAAGGCAGTGGCCTGACGACTGATTCTGTGCTTGCTCTGGTGATGTGCATGTTAGGAACACTTGTGCATCAATCTGTTTCACCCCCACAACTGCAGCAAATCTGAAATCGTCTCCAATAGTAACTGAAATTTGTAATGTGTGCATATTTTGGTGAGGAGAGACAAACGGTTAGATTTTCAAGTTTGCTGCTGGTCTAGATGAGGCAGTTTGGTTAGAATAGGCTGAATCATGCCCAAAATATCACCTCCAGCGGCATATGGTGGTGCCCACCAGTAGTCCCAGCTACTTGAGTGGGAGGCTGAGGCAGAAGGACCACTTGAGGCCAGGAGTTCTAGACCTGCCTGGGCAACACAGCGAGACTCTGTGTATAAAGGCAAACCCTCTCCTAGGGTGAGGCAGATGGGGAGGAGAAGCGCCCCGACTGGCCCCTAGTCCGGATGGCCGGGATGGAGGGAGTCTGCTGTTTGCTGGCACCAGATGTTGACAGTACTTGGCGTTGCATTGTCCCACTCTGTCCCCATCCAGCCCTGTGAGGTGGTGTTGACACTGACATTTTACATGGGAGGACACAGACGTTCCAGCCTGTACTGTCCAACACGTGTGGCTGTTGAGCCTTGGAAATCGGGCTGGACCACAGTGAGAAGTACCACCGTGTGATATACACACTGGAATCTTAGTAGAAAATATAACAAGAAATTTCGTAGAAAATCTGGAAAAGAAAATGAAACATGTCATGAATATTTTTATATTTATCACTCATTGAAATGATAATTTAGAAAATTAGTGTTAATTACAACATGGTATGAAATAAATTTCTCCTGTGGGCTTTATTTTTTTTTTTTTAATGAAAACATAACATTACGTATGTGGTTCCCATTTTTGTTTGCCTGTTGCTTCCCTCGAGGTAAAATGGCAGCGGCAGGTGCGTCTGGCTGGCTGGGGCTATTGACTCTCAAGTTCTTGGTCCTTGGACCTGTTATTATCTGCATAATTTTTGGCACATTGTCTGATTTCCATGAATCTTAGCTTTCTCGTGAATCTTAAATAAGCATCATTTCTATGCCCCCGTCACATATAGTAGAGCCCCAGTAACATGAGCAGTGAGCTTGCTGGATAACAGCCATCTCCCCTCTCCTTCCTCCTCTCCTTCTCCTGTGGTGTGGAGCTGGCCATGATAATCTCAACTCTGGTTGCTTCCCAAACCCACGCACTTGGCCACAGGAAGGAGGAAGGACAAATGTGAGGGCAGCAGGTTCCCCGCAGCTACCTTTAGAGGGGAACCTGGGTCCAGGGCCAAGGCATAGAGAGTGAGGGGTCAGCGCCCAGGGCTGGGGACTGTGAGCAGAAGCTGACCTGGTCTGGAAGCCTAGCTGAGAGTGACCCAGTGAGCAGGGAAGGGTGTGGCCAGAAACAGGAACAGGTCTGAGGTTGGGCTGAGTTTCTCTTAGGGTAGCCATCACAGAAGCCCCTTCCAAGTGTTCCTGGGCCACCTGTGGGCCTGTCCCATCCTCTGCTTCTCAGGACCCCAGGAATTTTGTTCTATAAGCTGTGTTAGAATTTTGCCACCTAAGTCATGACTTCAAATAGGATAAGTCGTGCTAGTAGTTTATCAGCATCTCACATACTTCTGGCTGTGTGCTTACACACATCAGGGTCAGTGTGTGCAGCACTCCAAGGTTGGAACTTGCACAGTGAGGCTTCTAATTCATCATTGAGGTGAACTCAGAGGATTAGAGAACTTGAGCTATTGCCCAGAGAGGGCCCAGCCAGCAAGCTGCAGAGTGGGACTTTCTCCTGGGTGCTCTTGACACCAGGTCCTGAGTCCTTACTGGGAAGTTTTGATATTTAGGAAATATTGTCAAATCCATCATTTCATTGCACTCTCACTGGTCAGCCCCTCTAAGTGCATTTTCTGGTTCTTCATATTTTATAACTGGTGACACTGAGACACGAAGTGGGGAGAAGTGCTAAGTTTCCTTTCCAGGGGTCCAGAGGACAGGTGCTGGACTGTTCCCTCAGCCAGGATCTGCTGCCTGAGCATGTGAATCCTTTCCCTCCCCTGGCCTGTACCCCAGCACGGAGTGATACAGGACATGTGTGTCCACCTGTGCTTCATTACAGAGCCCTCCCTGTGGATTGCCTAGCAGAGGCCTGGCTCACAATAACATAATCCTGTCTTTTAGCTTTGGGGACTGAGGCTATTATCATGTCAATGACTGAAGCTAATGTGAAGAAATCATTATCCGCTTTTATAAATGAGGGGATAATGCAGATTTGGTAGCATGGCAGCCACACAGGACAGGGTGTTTAATTAGAGACGCACTTCAGGGATCATGCCCTCTGTGACCTCCGCAGTGGCCTCCCCTAAGGTCTGCCCTAGGACTGGTGGCTCAGTGTCCCCTTGGCCTTGGGCATGTCAGGGTGTCGGCTCTTGCTTCCCTGTGGCCTGACAGAGGTCCCCAAGGGACTCAATCTCAGCCTCAGCTTCCTGCAGTGTGGGGCGGAGGCTGCGGATGGGGCTCAGCCCAGAGCATCAGCTGTAATTAAGCGCTTTCTCCACCCCAGGCACTGTGCTGCCCACAGAAAACCTTTATTTAGCTTATCGGGCCACTGTGAGTGAGTCTGTGGAATGCTAGCCGCAGCTGAGGCCTCCACCTACTTCTATTTTGGAGATACTCTATGGTGGTCCCTTCTCCTGTCCCCACAGGAAGGGAGCCCTTTGGTGAATCCTGTCTTTTAGCTTTTGGACATTTGGGCCAGGATGTTGGTCAAGACTGGGGGAGAGAAGGAGCCTGGCCCAGGCCTCAGGGTTCTTTTCTCCATCCTGGTTCCTGGCCTTCCCCTAATCTCTCTCCCCTTGTGTTCACAGCCTGCTACGTTGCTGTTCTGATGAGAGTTTTGACCACCGAATGCTCCACTTTTCAAATAGGCCAATTACTAGGTCACTGAAAAATCCATTTTGCACTTTTGTAATAAGAAGTAAAAAGTAAATCACACAACTTATTCACGTAATTGGGAGGGACTAAATAAACATTTATAGATGACATCTAGCAACAGGGGTTGTTTTTATACACTCTCGCTATATATTACTGGGTTATTTTTTCCGTGTGTATTTATTACACCCTGTTATATGCCAGGCATTTTCTGAGGCAGGAGGGTTACAGGACATACATGACACTGCTTTTAGGGTGACGCTTGCCAGAAAGGAAATAAAGGCAGTCAGGCAGTGGGCAAGCTAATTGCCTACAGTGGTGAATGCACCAAGGGTCAGCCAGGCACGTGACCTGGGCAGCTCAGCCCGGGAGGTGAGTGGAAGGCCTCTGAGTAGAGCAAGATCCTTGTACTTAGAATGGCCAGAAACAGCCTTGTAAGCCATAATTCATAGGCTGAGAGTTCCAGGCCCAGTGAACAGTGAAGGCAAAGGGCCCCAAGTCCGGGTTGGGGCGGGGAGACAGGCCATGAGGGAGCATACTCAGTGGGGGTGTGTGGCTGTCCCATTTGTAGGAGGCAGGACTTGAGCTTTGCTCTGTGGCTTTCTCTCCCCGGCTCACACAGTTAGGCCAGGATCCTGGGTCAGCCAGAAGCAGAGTCCACGCTGGTCCCTGCAATCATCTTCCCCTCTGAGGACACAGCCCAGAAGGCCCTGGGGGAGGGCTTACAGGCTGGCTGCTCTGGACAGCGTCTGTGGACTGGGAAATTCTTAGGCATCCCCTCCCTCTAAAGAGAGTCCTGTAAAGCCATAAAAGAGGTACAGCCTGCTGGTGGCATTGTCCCCTGGGGCCATGCCTTCCTGACTATACTCTTGCTCTGTCCCCACATCCCTCTGCCTGGCTGGAGGCTTCACGGGCAACTCAGGATGCACACACCTCCGTGTGCACACACAGCACACACACACCTCTGTGTGCACGCACAGCACACTCACACCTCCATGTGCACGCACAGCACACACACACCTCCGTGTGCACACAGCACACACACACCTCCATGTGCACGCACAGCACACACACCATATGTGTATTTCACACTTACCACACACATGGGCGCACATCACATCCCACATACACACGTCACACACACATGCACACACGTCACATCCCACATGTACACACATCACTTGCCACATGAGTATACATCACACACATACACCCCATGTACACATACTGCACACACATGCCACACAGACACACCACATACACATACAGGGACACACACATCTGGGGGCATGTATGTGACCACATAGTGACCTGCCCTGCTGCTCTCTCTGGGTGGACCCACAGCCCTGGGGGGGAGCAGGCAGCAGCGGCAGCTGTGGGTTGGGAGCTGCCACGTCAATGCCTGTGGCTTGGCACTTGGGAACATGTCAGCTTCCAGAACCAATTCCTTCTGGGCCCTTCTTCCTTAAAGGTCGCTGGGAGTTCCTCTTGGGAGAACTTACTATGATTGAGGTCACCCAGAGGAAATGGTAATTGAATTATTTAATTCCAATTATGTGCTATGAAATTTTAGGTGAAAATTATTGAAAATGATGGAAAACTAAAACCCACTCATCATTTATTTTTAATTTGTGTGCCTCAAGGAAGAAAAATACTGTCTTGACTCTGCACAGTGAGACCCAAGCCTGGAGATGACCCCGGGAACCCCTTGGTTACTATCCGTGCCTGGCTCCTGTCTCTGCCTAAAACTATGTAACTCCTTATTAGAGCCACAGTAGCTTGTTGAACACAAATGCTTGTGCCCTGGGCTCATCACAGAGCAGCTGTGCCCCTCTCGCACCTTCTCTAAGACAGATGTACCTCGTCTGGCTGTGAGACCGTGCACCACCATCGCTCTGTCATTCCCAATTTATCCTTCATTTTGCTTCTAGGCAATGGTTTATTATGACAGTGCATTGTGGGGACCTCTTCTACTGAGCGCTTTCCATGCCTGTGACTTCCTGGAGGTGGGTTTCTAGTGTCTGGGAGTTACTAAGCGCACCTTGCAGAGAACATGAGGACCTAGTGCGCTGGTGCTGGAAGGTGCTTGTATGATGATGGCCCAGAGCACACAGCCATACTGTGCACATTTACACATACACGCACACTTTATTCACTTATATATGAGTGTTTACATATCTATATATGACACCAGTAAGTGACTGCATAAGTACCTTTTACTTAAGGGCAGTGTTTCTGAACTTTTTTATTACTATCCTCAAAGAAGCTTGTGTATGCATTTTTTTAATTGCACCCCTTATCTGAAATTGAGATGCCACATGCATACCATGTGCACCTGGGCACACTGCTGGTAGGCCTGGGAGGGCCCGGGTGTGAAGGCAGGGCCGACTGGGCCTGGAACCCTGCCTTCTCTCCCTCGGGGCCTGGCCCTTGATGGCGTTGGCTCAGCAGGTGGACTTGGGCCTAAAAGTTCACACTAATCCAAGCTTCTCCGTTTATTTTGACGGATTATTCTCTCGAACTTTAATTTTCCCTATAGTGATGACAACACTGCTACTGCTTGATTTCCAGAACAGAGGGCACAGGCACATGAATGCCCTCTTTGTGGCTGGTGCCCTGGCACATTAACTCTTGTTACCAGCGTTGCAAAGACCACCAGGCTGGTGTCAGAGGGGTGAGGGTCTGAGCTGCTTGTGCCGGGAAGTGAGTCAGGAGGAGCCTAGAAACTCCTCTGTCGGGACTTTGCTGCGGGGAACTGTCCATTCAGGAAGGAAGAACTCCTGTGACCTGATGTGTCAGACCACCAATGACAGCTCACAGGACAGACCCAGCCTGCCATCAGTTTTCTGTAAATTAAGTTTTATAGGAATTTCCACATTGTCTTTGGTGGCTCCTTTCACACTGGAATGTCAAGTTGAGTAGTTGCAATGGAGGCCACGTGGACCAAGGGCTGAGGTATTTACTGTCTGGCCCTTTCTGTATACGTTTGCTGTCTCCTGATTCTGTGTTTTGATGTGATGACTGAGAATCTAGTTGCTGCTACTCGTGAGGGTCCCTGGGACATGTGTGCGGGGCCTCAGTTTCCTCACTGGCGAGTGGAGGTGGGTTCCATTGTAGAAGCCTCCTTGGCCCTTCCCTTCTGTGCCTCGGGTGGCATCATGCATGACCAGCCACCCCCTCTGTGTGACATCAAATTACAGCTTTCCTGGCTTGTCATTTTAAGGGTTGCTCTTGTGTTCTTGATACCTTCTTATGCTCCTTATACCTCCTGCTCTTGGACATGGATTAGTGTATCTGTGAGACTAGATAGGGTTGGAGATCAGGTAAGAATCTGCACATCCCCCTGCTATAGCTCAGCTATGGGGATTTGTGCCAACCATGTCACTCTGTCCCTGGCACCATCTCTAGTAAAGAGCAGACTGTGCCCACACAAGTGTGAGGATCTCACTTACTGTGGTCATGCTGTGCCCAAGTGTCCCAACTCCTGGAGGTCTGACTGTGCATTTCACATGGTGGTTTTAGTTTTGAGTTGATAAAGGGATAAACTATAGTGGCTGCCACCAAATTGACAGTTGCAGAAAGTATGTATATATGGAGGCTCTATATATAAGTATGTCTCTTTATAAATATACATGTATATAATTAAAGTCACGGTGAAATTCTGCATTTCTGAGCAGCTCTGATGCCCTGCAGCTAACCCCATCCTGGCTGAACTTGTCTTACACTTGTCAGGGAGTGGGTGGGGACCCAGGGTCACCCTATGTCTCAGAGCTTTTCAGAAGATGTGGTTGACTAATTGCAGTGTTTCTGATACAACCTCACACTTATGGAAGACTTGAGGCAGGACAAGTGTCAAGCCTGTGTGTTTTAGTGACTTGTTTACAGTGAAATATTGGTCTAGTCTCATCTCTTTGATTACATTGACTCTGGCTTCTTTGAATTTACCCGCACACAAACAGATGCACAAATGCCCACACTTAGCCATGTGGGCACACTCACAGATACACAGCACGCTGCCTCATAGGCACCAGTGCTCACACATGCCCTGCACGCACCCCGCATTTACACATACACAGAGGCTGACCTACGTGAGCGCATACACGTACACACACACACCAATAAGCCTGGAAAGGGATGTTCAAGCAATAAAGACCCCTTCCTTCCGTCCCTCACCCTGAATCAGTCTCCTGAAAAAAAAAATAGCTTCACTAAAAATCCACGTGTGCTTTGTGTCTGTGGGCTCTCGTGTAGTAAGTACCGACTCCCATTTTCCGGAAATCAGACCAGTCAGTTTTGCTTGATGTGGTTTCCGACACACAGACAGGATGTCTGCTTGTTTATTTATATAAGGTTCTTACTGACATCAATCTAACAACAGGGGTGAGAGTGAATGGCCAAGGAAGGGGAGCTGATTAGAGCAGCTCTGGTCTGCCCTGAGGGAGTCTGGAGGGCAGGCTGCTCCGGGCCTCTTGTGGGGTGAGTCCTGGTACCCCTCAGCACCTGCCAGTGTGTGTTTTCTGTTGCTGACATCTTCTGTCTTAGACCCCAAAACCAGGAGCACAGAGACTCTTCCTGCCTTGTGCTCAGATTGGGCCGGAGTGACACGGTCCTGGGCTGGGAAGGGCTGAGCTGGTCGATGTGAGGCCATAATGTGCAGCCGAGCACCTTTGCCACGGCCTCTGTGCGTCTGGGCTGAGCGAGCTGGGCCAGACCATGCTGCACTTGCTGATCTGCCCTCACCGTGAGTGGCCCGGGGCGGGGGGCGGGGGCGCAGGAGGCCTGCATACTGCATGTGCTGCTGTCTGTAACTGAGAGGCAAGTGTAAAGGGGCCTAGAAAGTGTGTCCTCTTCCTCGCTTGATGAATACACCTGTGTGACACGTGGGAGGCAGGTTTGAACTCAGGGTCCCTGGACTCCTCAAAGCAGTGGTTCTCAACCTTCCTGATGCCGCCACCCTTTAATACAGTTCCTCATGTTGTGGTGACCCCCAACCATACAGTTATTTTCATTGCTACTTCAGAACTGCAATTTTGCTACTGTTATGAATCACAATGTAAATATCTGACATGCAGGAGACCCCCAAAAGGGTTGCGACCCATAGGTTGAGATCCACTGCCTGAAAGTGATGTGGAAGGATCTGGTGGCCCAAGCCCCGACCCCGACCTGCAGCTGGTACCTCCTCCTCACAGCTGCGGCTTGGTCTCACCCCAGGGATGGCATCGTGGGCATGTGTGGGAACACCCTGATGTAAGGAGCAAGTTCTGTCCACAAGCGCAGATACCTGCCTCCTAGACTCCCCTGGGCCCAGGGGACCCTAGAAGTGACTCAGCCCACTCTCTGGAGAATAGACTGACAGTGAAGCTGTATTTTTGGAAGCAAGTTCAGGCCATTGGGGCAGGGAAGCTCAGGGCTCCAGTTCTGGAGCATGGTCTACACCAGTGTGTTTCAACTTTTTGGCTTATAGGAGACTTGAATCTACAGCTAAACTTCTGTGGCACATTTAAATTATGTTGATCAAGAAAAAAAAAGAGTAAAAGAAGAAAATGCTTCCAGTACTTAGATCTTCTTTGGAAAAGAATTTAATTAAATATCTTTAAAAAAATCTTTGAGGCACACTTAAGATCCTCTCGTGGCACCCCAGTTGAAAATCAGTGGTCTAGAAGATAGGTGAGGGGTCTGAGTGGGCTTAGTCCCTGTCCCTTCTTCCTCCTCTGTGGGTCAGGCCCAGAGAAGGACCTTAAGCCTCACTGTGGGTCCAAGGATGGCATTGCCCTCTATTTTCTCTTTTGGGGGGACAAGAAAAACAAAATGAAGTTGGAAGAATAGAGTTGTTGAAATTCTACAGGTGTGATTGTAACCGTTACTCTGCTGTGTACTAACTCTGGATTTGGGCACGAGACCTAACTGCAGTTTCCTTGTCTGGAAAATAGCACACCAGTTCTCCCCCATGGGCACATGGCACAGATTCGCTGAGAAATCATTATCTGTACATCATCATTCTCCACTTCAGAGAGGGGTTGACACGAGCCCAGAGACAGCAGACTCGTCACGGAAAGCCACAGGCAGCAGACCCCTTCATGGAGCCCAGTGCCCATTCCGGAGTGCATTCTCCCCCCCATGACTGTCCCCTGTGCACGATTTCCTCCCAAGAAGGGAAGGTCACCTGTTCAGCTGCAGGTGACCACTGTGTGTCAGGACTCAGGCCAAACAGACTGCAGGGACTTTAATTCACTTGCCCCAGAACCACCACCAAGGGAAAGGGGGTGCTCTGGGGTGAGGGGGGGCTGTGCAGGCGAGAGTCAGCCCTTCATTTTCCTCCCTGTTTCCAATACACTTGACAGGAGAGTCCTCTCTCGGCGAAGGACAGTTAGAGATGTCTCGGTGGCAACCCTGGCTCAGCAACAGATTATTTCATTTTCTAGTACATGTGTGTAACCCGCCTGGGCAATACCTTACATCATTAGACGGGCAGCAGGTCTTGGGCGCAGGATGTCCAGGGCTCCCTGGTCCACAGGGTTTTGTTGATTGGAAGCCACAATCAAACAAACGGCCTTAAGCATCTACAAAGAAAGAAAGAAATGAGAAGCCAGTAAACCTGCAGTGAGGACTGTTAAAATCTGGGTTAGGAGAAGATTTTATTTTATCTTTGAAAACACCTCGTCTGGGTGCAGTGGCTCACTACTGTAATCAGCACTCTGGGAGGCCGGGACGGGTATATTGGCTGAGCTCAGGCATTCAAGATCACCTTGAGCAAGATCGAGATCCCATCTCTACTAAAAATAGAAAAACTAGCCAGGGGTGGTAGCAGATGCCTGTAGTCCCAGCTACTCAGGAGACTGAGGCAGGAGGATGGCTTGAGCCCAAGAGTTTGATGTGAGCTATGCTGTGAGCTATGACACCGTGGCACTCTACCCAGAGCAACAGAGACTTTGTCTCAGTTAAAACAGAAAAAAAAGTTAACTCCGAGGACTTGTGGTTTATGTTATGCTTAAACACTTGGACGATGAGGCTGACAGGCCTGGATTGGAATTCCTGTGTGGCTTTCATCATCTCTGTACTTACTGCTCAACCTTGTGTGCTCAGTTTCAGTGTCTGTAATGTGGGTACAACAAACTGCCGTTACCTGAAGATGAGACGCATGGAATATAAACAGCGTGGGGCGTGGTGCCTGGTGCTGGCACGTGTCCCCCCCTTTTCTGATGGATGGCCGCGTGTCTTTGAGGCTGTCCTGTGAGCTCTCTGACTCAGTTTCCTCATCTGAAACATGGGATGGTCAAGGAAAACCCTTTCCAGGTTTGCTGCAGCCATGTTATTCCTCAGTCCAGGAAATGTCACTGTGAGTGGAGACTCCACAGCCCTCATGACAAACCAGTGAGGAGGCTGGCGCTCACGGTGAAGGAGGGTCATTAGAGCTGCGAGTTGTGAGAAGTGCTCTGGGGACATATTTAAGGGCTGTGCTCAGGTCAGGTGGTCAGGGGACCCTTCCGAGGATGCAGCGGGGCAAAGGGCAAGGACAGAGTGCTCCAGCTGGAGGAAGCCTTGTGTGAGGGGCCGGTCAGGACTGGCCTCAGCAGGACCACTAGAAACTTCTTGAGTAAAGGCAGGCACGTGGACAGAGGGGGGAGGGCAGCGTGGACAGAGGCTGTGTCTGGCGGGTATCCTGGCCATGGAGAAAATGTGGAGTTTTTTCCGAGTAAAATGGGAACCCTTTGAAGAGTTTGTTGTTTCATTTTAAGCTTTATAGTGAAGGATAGATGGGACATGTCTTAGTATACAGCATCTTCACACGCCGTGTGTACCGGCTGCCCTCTGAGGCAGGAGAGGGGTGTGTCCTGTTCATGTGGCACATCCACCTTGCTGTCAGGTGGGACATGCATGGCTGTTTGGGGACAGAGAAACCAGATCCCTGAGTGGCAAGGGCGAATGCAGGCGAGATGGGCACAGGGCAAGTGTGGGGGGTGCATCCCTGAGATGGTGGCCGCTGTCCCTGTGGCCTCACTCAGGTAGTGGTCATGGATAGAACAGTATCTGAGGGCCGGCCCTGTGCCAGTACAGAGACTGGCTGGGACTATAAAACAGACAGCGCCCACCTTGTGTGCTGTTTCCCTCAGAACCAACACGTGAGCAGGAGGCAGCACATGGGGGTGGGGGGCACTTTGGGTGCCTCCAGCTGGTCCTGTTTTCTGAGCACTGAGCAGAGACGTGATTTGTACACAGATGGGGAGTGACTTAGGGTCAGTGCTGAGACCAGATCAGGCTGTCTGTGCCTTCTTCATGCCCGGTGCTCCCCTTCTCTGGTCCTGCTTTCATGTGGGAAGTCCCATCTCTCCAGGGACTCAGGGAAGGGTCTTGTTAGCCCTCCCCTGGGTTCCTGCGATAGATTTACAGTTTGTCACCCCTCTCTCCTCAGCTGTCTCCTCCTACTCAGAGTCCACATAGGGAAAGTGGCTTATTTTTCTCTCCTCACCTGCAGGCTGGCTTGGCACCTGTCCCACCAAGACCCCAAGCTGCCTGTGCAGTCCTGGGGGTCTCCACCACTCATCCCCAATACTGTAGCGGCTCAGGGTCAGAGGTGATGGACTAACTGGCAGACTAGGTGTGGGCAGATGCTTGCTTGGCCCCTGGGAGCCCATGGTCGGAATCTCCAGGGGAGAAGGAGGTCCCAGGTGTGTGTGCCACCTGGGTGTGGTCAGCACTGCTCTGGCGCTCCCTGCAGTTTCTTACCTCCCGGCCCTGCTGAGACCCTGAAGGGCAGGTGTTGGGAGTTTGGTTTGGATCCTAGAGTTGAGCACATTGGGTCTGGAAAGACGGTGGATTCTGTACACTTAAAGCACAAGGCCCCCTCCCTTAAGGAGCAAACAGAACAGAGGTAGAGAGGAAAGGAGCCTAAAGAGATGTCTGACTACCATGAACTGTTGACATTAGGACCCAAGGCTGTGAACTCGGGTCAAAGGTAGGGGAGGTTTTACTTTTATAGCACTAGAAACCATATGCTGTTATTCTCAGGAAAAGTTTCCCATCAGACCCCTTGTGTCTGTGGAAGTGTGTAAAGCTGTGTCCCTCAGCAGGCGTTGCCCTGGGCTTGGTGTTCTGGAAGGGGGCTGGGGTGGCACCTGTGGTAGGGGTCTGGGCCCAGCCTGGCTGTGTGTGTGGGTCTTACCACGAGGCAGGTCCTCTTTATGGTCATCTGATTCCTTGTCTCTGGAGCGAGAGGACGGGACCACAGGGTCATTCAGACGTTCTCCTGATCTTGGTCTGGCTCTACGTGGTCGGATGTTAATTCCAGAAAGAAGTGCCTTTCTCTCTTGTCCTTCGTAGCTCCCCCAGCTGTCAGCCTTCCCTCCCTGGCCACCTGCAGCTGCCAGGCTTTTGGGAGTTGATGACAGAAGCTTCCCTGCACCCCCAGATTGCCTGTTCCCCTGAGCCCCAGGTGCCTCCTCTGTAAAATGAGGAGATGGAGGGCAGGAGCTGCACAGACCTTGGTGTCTGATTAGAGCCCTGGGAGGGCAGGTGGGCTGTTCTCCAAGTCCTGCTTGGCAGGCCCTGACCCTCATACCTGAGGGGGCTAGAGCTGTGGGGAGCTGTGAGTTTGGGCACCATAGTGAAGCTGGGTGAGCACCTCTGGGAGAGGAGGGAGCAAGCCAGAGGTGGGCACTGGGTCAGCAGAGCAAAGCAGGGGTGGGTGTGAGCAGAGGACAGGGCCAGACTGGATAGGAAGGACAGAAAGGGTTTGAATACCAGGCAAGACGTAGGCAGAGAGATACGAGAGGCAGAGAGTATGACGGAGATCTCCCACCAAAGAGAGGGGCCCAGGGTGGAGTGGGGGGGAGGGGATGGCAAGGTACAGGCAGACCCACAGTCGGCTGCCCTGGGTCAGCCACAGGCAGGGGAGCAGCCCTGCAGGCCTGGCTTTGCCTCCCAGCACTGGGCCTGTGGGTCAGAGCTCTCACACTTGCCAGGCTGGGGCCTTTTGCCTTGTTGGGAATGTGTCACTGGCAGCAGGCCCTAAGGCTCCAGCAGGGAGGGACTCACTGAGCCATTGTGGGAGTGTATCCCACATGCCACTCACACAAAAGCTTCTCACTTTCTTTCTCTGTTACTGTCTTCCAAGGGCAGGACGCCCTCTGTAGAAATGGCCAAATGCATTCGTGTACATGGTCACACACAGGCACACGGGGCAGGCACCACACCTCCATGTGTCACACTGAAGGCACACACACAGACATCTGCACACAAGCGTAGCATCTCTGCATCTCTGAAGCCTGCAGAGCTGCCAAGTCCTCCAGGTCTGGGCACCCATTCATAGTAACTTCTGGACCTGGAAGGAGCAGGCCTGTCCTGAAGGCTCTGGCCAAGGCCGCCTCCTCTGCAGGTCCCTGCCCCCAGCCCCACTTCCCAGCTTGGAGCTCCTTTGGTTGTGCCCTTGCCTTGTTTAAAGTCTCCATCAAAGAATCCAAAACTCTACCTTCCTGTGCTGTGCCTGGCTCCCAATGCCACCTCCTCCATAGGAGCCAAGGCCCAAGCAGGGATCTAAGGTTCCTGTTGCCCCCCTCTCCTGCCAGTAGGCAGCTCAGGGCAAGGTCAGGGACTGTTGGTGGGGGCAAGGTCAGAGACTGTTGGTGGGGGCAGGTGAAGATGCTGAGGCTGCCCTGCCCATGCATGGGGCTGGAGCTTCTCTGGGCAGTGGATTGGTGCTGGTCATGGGCCCTAATGTGTATGATCAGGCTGATTCATAAGAGACCCCCCTGCCACAGCTTTCTAAGAGGATTCCATGGCATGGCCTGCACAGTGGGCGGGAGCTCCTTGCTTGTGGGGGATATTTAGGAGCCACTGGACAGGGCGTATGAATAGAAAAAAAAGGTGGCTTCAGGAAGGGGGTTTCCATGGCTTTGGGAACCATGGCACTGTCGTGGGTAAGGGGCCTGCTGCACTGAACCCAGGAGAAGGTACAAAGACAGGAGGAACGCAGGTGTACCCCCTAACCCCCAGTCCCACACAGAGGTAGTCAGAACACATAGGGGCAAATGCCAGCTCTGCCACCCACCCACCCTGTGACCTTGGACAAGGCATTTTGCCTCCCTGTGCTTTAATTCCCTCAGATATTCCAAACAAACAAACAATAATAATAATAATCCCACCTTGTGGGGCTGTTGGAAAGATTAAATTAATTGATATTTGTAAAGTGTATCCAAAAGGTGATTGTCACATAAACATGCTATGTGAGCATTAGCTCCTGTGAGCTCAGCACTGTACCACCATATTGGGCATTTCTTATTTCTTTTCATCTATCCTTATCAAAACCCTGAGAGCTGGGTAGCTTCTTATTTTACAAATAAGGAAGTTGAGGCTCTGAAGACAGCTAGAGTTCATCAAAGGTCACACATCAAGTTAGTACCAGAGCCAGTCCCTTGACTGCAAGTCATCTGAGTAGACCTATTCTCCCTCTCATTTCCACCACCACCTGCATCACCATCATCATCACCATCACCACCAGTGTGACCACTACCTCCACCATCACCACCAGTGTCACCACTACCTCTACCATCATCACCACCATCACCACCAGTGTCACCACTACCTCCACCATCACCACCAGTGTCACCACTACCTCTACCATCATCACCACCAGTGCCACCACTACCTCCACCATCACCACCAGTGTCACCACTACCTCCACCATCACCACCAGTGTGACCACTACCTCCACCATCACCACCAGTGTCACCACTACCTCCACCGTCACCACCAGTGTCACCACTACCTCCACCATCACCACCAGTGTGACCACTACCTCCACCATCATCACCAGTGTGACCACTACCTCCACCATCATCACCACCATCACCACCAGTGTGACCACTACCTCCACCATCACCACCAGTGTGACCACTACCTCCACCATCATCACCACCATCACCACCAGTGTCACCACTACCTCCACCATCATCACCAGTGTGACCACTACCTCCACCATCACCACCAGTGTGACCACTACCTCCACCATCATCACCAGTGTGACCACTACCTCCACCATCA
>CAUYTI010028337.1:0-59475 GCA_963575145.1 Galago senegalensis
TTCATGTTTACATGGATGGAACTGGAAAATGTTCTTCTTAGCAAAGTGTCACAGGAATGGAAGAAAAAGTATCCAATGTACACAGCCCTTCTATGAAACTAATATATACTTCTCAAATGAAAGAAACAACTTAATTCTAGGACAAGAATATGGGGAGGGGTAGGGAAGGGGAGGGGAGAAGGGTGGCTGGGTGGTGGGAGGATAACCGGAAAGATCACCTATATTTCTGTCTAACAAGGGTACAAGTGAACTTTTCTAGAACTAGAATGTAAATGTTTTGACACAATGACTATGCAAATGACATGAAATTTATGTGAACCAGCTTGATGAAAGTATTTCAGAATATGTGTGAAAACACTACACTGTACCCCATGTTTGTATTGATGTATGCAGCTATCATTTAATTAAAAAAATTACAAAAAAAAAAAAGAATTAGAAAGCAATTGAATATTTATGGTAGTTTCTCTAAAAAAAAAAAAAAATCAAGAAGAGGTTACATTCGACAGACCACAGTAAAATGACTCTCTCATTGTTCTGTCTGTGAGTCTCCTCTTAAAACGTTCTAAAATCCTCTAATCATAGCTCATCCACCTCTGGCTCTACTCTGTTCTCTTCTGCCTCCTTCCATCTTTTACTATTTGTCTCACACTCTCCCCTTTCCAGTGCAAATCGGCCCCGCCTCCTTTGACTTTCAGTCCCACCTTTAACAGTTTTGTAATAGAGCTCAGAGACAATAAATGCAAAATAGAACTCTTTCAAACCAGCCTGTGAATATTCATGCATTAATATTTTAGTTACTGTGACATAAAGATCAACATCTGGCATTGTAGCATAGTCCTTAAAGCACAGAGGTATATACTGGAATCCAAGAGGCTTAAGAATTAGTTCAAGGAAAACTCTCATCCAACTGGCTAACATAGCCATCATGTCTTTCTCATAATTGTTGTGTTAAGACATTTATATTCAACCTTTAGATATGGAAGCAGCACACTGTATCCTATGATAGAATCAATGTACACAATTATGGTCTAATAAAAAAATGAAAAAAAAAAGAATTAGTTCAAGGTCTGCCACTTAAAAGTCTTGTGGTTTTATGCAAATTACTTCACTTTCTGAAACTTGGGTCTTCATTTTTAAAGTGGTGAAATGTTACCTATCTCTTTGGGTTTGTTTTAAAGGAAAAAAATGATACATTATGGATAAAGTATTAATTAAATTCTCTGTCAAATACATAAGGAATCAAAAATGGCACTAATGTTGGGCTCAGAAATCAGCTGGGTAATAAAGATGGGTCCAGGCAAATGCAATATGAGATGCCATAAGTACCAAAATTCAATGATAAACACATTTCTGAGAACCAGCACTGTTTGGGGGATCAGAACTGCTGACTTTGTATTCTTGAATTGGGCCCATATCCCTGACTGTGTACCTATATCACTCCAGGCTTTTCTGTCATTGTCTGCATTGTTTAACAATTACTGTACTTTTTGTGCCTCTCTTTCTTTCACTAGATGGAGAACTCATAGAACCCGTGACATTTTTGTTCTCCCCTACCTAGCACAGTGCCTGACAAAGAACAGAAGCTTAGCACACGCTGTTACATAGATGGATGTTACGGCAGATGGCTTTGTCAAATGAAACATGGCCACAATATTTCCCATCTCATATGTTCCATTTGCACAGTGATTTTGATAATCCTCCTATCATGAGATTAAGTTTGGATGGACTTGGGAATACAGTTGGAATGATGTTCTGTGACTTCTAAGGCCAAGGTACAACCCAACCACAGCCCACACAGAAATCGAAGTGGGCAGGGAGTGAGGCTGAGCTCTCAGCCAGCAGCCAACATCAACTTGCCAGCCATGGGAGTGAGCCATCTGAGAAAGCATCTTCCAGTCCTCACTTGAAGAGCATAAGATGATTCCATGTGGTGCAGGTATTAAAAGTCTCTGTGTTCAGTGAGAGAATTTTGTTTGTTTGTTTTGCGATGGAGTCCCACTCTGTCTCCCTGGGTAGAGGGCCATGGCCTCAGAGCTCATAGCAACCTCTAACTCCTGGGCTCAAGCAATCCTTTTATCTCATCCTCTCAAGTAGCTGGGATTATAGTCACCCACCACAACACCCAGTTAATTTTAGAAATGGGGTCTCACTTTTGCTCAGGCTGGTCTCGAACTCCTGAGTTAAAACAATCCATCTACCTGGGCCTCTCAGACTGCTAGGATTACAGTCAGTGAGAGTTACTGATGGTGTCTTATACATCTGCTTATCTTGAAAGTGAGGCACCAATTACCAATTTGCACTGGACTAAATTTTAAAGGATATTTGTATAGTGAACAGCCTTGGAAGGCAATGATAGTCTCCCTCCAGAGCAGAGGCCACATTTGTTTGCACCCATTTTAAAAAGACCCAGATTCCTGAAGCTCAGGATTTCTCAGCGATAATGCAAATCCTGTGTGTAGAGTAGTGACCTGGACCATTCAGTGCAATCCCCACAGGAATGGGGAGAGAAGGAATCAAACGCAAGCATGGAACTCATGTTGCTCTCTGTGCCGTGTGCAATAACATTCTTTGTTTCCATTTTAGGGCCCATGTCCTCTGCCATGACGCTATAGCAGGCTAACTTGTTGGCTTGTAAGTACAGTAAAATCTCAGAGCTGTCATGGTTCTTTATAGTCTACTGAGTTCAAACTGCAGATAAATTCATGAACAAAATGATCTCTTGCTGTTGAATTAAGCTACTAAGTTTTTTAATAGTTCATTATGGAGCAACTTATATAAACATCATATGCTAATTGTGTAAAATAGGGCAAGTAATTCAATGTCTCTAAGACTCAGCTGATTCCTTTATAAATGGGAATAGCATTTACTGCAAAATTTAGTTATCAGAATTAAATGAAAATCATAGTGATGAGATCAATTTATAAGTGATTTAAATGCTAGCGTCAGGCATCCTGGGTTCAAATCTTGGCTCTATCAATGATTCATAGAGTGACTTTAGATAAGTTACTTGACCCTTCTAAACTGCAAGTGCTGAGACTCAAAGGCCGATGTGATGGTATTAAAAGGGAGGCCTTTAGGAGTTGATTAGGTCATGCAGGCTCCTTCCCTCATGAATGGAATTGAGGTCCCCCTGCAGCATTTGGCTGGCTTGCCCTTTACCTTCCACTATGTGGGGACATAGTATTTCTCCTTTGCAGAAGATGAAGCAACAAGATGACTCTTGAAGCAGATAACGGCCTTCACCAGGCAACCTAATCTGCTGGCACCTTGATCATGACCTTCCAAGTCTCCAGAATTGTGGAAATTAACTTTCTGTCCTCTATAAATTAGCCAGTCCCAGGTATTTTGTATATAAGCTTAAAATGGTCTGAGACAATCCTCTCTTGTCTTACATTCTTTTTTAGCAGAAGAGGGAAAATAATACCTTCTATGTGAGTTTGTTGTGAAAAACAAATGAGTCAATACAGTCTAATGCAAAGCACATAGAACTATTATTCCTAGAATATAGCAATTACTCAGTGTGATTACATAATCATCACCATTATCATTATCATCAGGGAATCAAAGCTTTATTCTGGTTTTTTTTGTTGTTGGTTTGTTGGTTTTGGTTTTTTTGTTTGTTTGTTTTAAGACAGATCTTGCTCTTTCTTCCAGACTGAAATGCAGTGGCATGATCGTAGCTCACTACAGCCTTGAACTCCTGAGCTCACACAATCCTTCCTCCTCAAGCCTCCCAAGTCACTGGGAGTATAGGCATGAGCTACTGTGCCCGGCCCCAAGACTTTCTCAAAGACTCGGAGTATGATCTGAATCATGAAGAATTGTTTCTTTCCCACAACAGTCAGTGGATAAAAGGGAACCTGCTCTTCATGTATTCATGGGGTTATGTGCTCATACGATTAGTCACACATTCATTTAATTAGTCACAATAGCCTAGATCACTCTAACAAACATCCCAAACATAAACAGAGTAAAATTCCAAAGGTTTGTTTTTTGTGTGATACATTTACATCTTGAGTCCAAAGAGGATTCTGTCGATAGTATATCTCTGGGGCACTTCAGATGGAAATGCAGCTGTGATATTGAAGGTTGCCAATCAATGCATCAAATATGAGAGAAAATTCTAGACAGCAGATAAATGCATATTCCAGATTTGACATATGGACTTCTACTTACAGTTCTTTAGCTGGAATTAGTCGCATAGTTACACCCAAATATTAGGTCCAAGAACAACTATCCTACAATGTCCAACATAGAAGAAAACTGAGGAAAATGAGTGTTATCAGCTGTAGGTAAAATACCTTTTTGTTAACAAATCATCACAATACTCTGAGTAATACAATAATTATTTTCTTGCTCTAGGAAACCTGGAGTTTAGTTTACTAAGTTAGAGATATCTAGGTTTGGCTGCACGTTCAAGATGAGTCCATCCACATGTCTCTCATTCCCCATAGATTTACAAACCGGGCGAAAGACATACCCAAATCACAATCTTTTGCTTGTATCATTCCCATAAAGATTCCACTGACCAAAGCAAGTCACTAGGCCAAGTCCAACATCAGCGGAGCAAGGATGTATACACTCTTTACAAGAAGGTAATGGGGAAGGGGTGATTATTTTAGGAATGATAATATAATCTGTAATGGTTACTCTCTTCTTTTTATGGGATAATATCTGATACATGGTTTTGAATGTGAATAGTTGTTGGGAGTGCTCTCAGGAATAAAAGCTGTGAAGCTGGGAGAGATTCGGGAAGCAGAATTTGGAAGCAAGGAAAGATGCATTGTTATAAAGTTACAAAAGGGTCCTTGGTTCATAGTAAGTATGAGGATCTTTGAAGTTTGGATGGCCCCAAATTGGAGCATGGAGACTAGATTTTTGTTCCACTAAATAGAATAGCCGTTTTTCAGCCTGCTTCTTCCCTGTAGAAAGGTGGGAGACCAAACCTATCTTTACATCTTCAATAGTCTCTGTTGTCTGTCTTTTCTCAGTCTCTGTCTTAGTAAGCACAATGTTTTGCAACAGCTTTCTAGAACTTAATCATGCATAACTAAAGTTTTATGCCCATGGAATATCAACTCCGCACCTACTCCTACCCCTAGCCCTGGCAACCAACTTTCACTCTTTGCAGATACTTAGGTTGCTTCCACATCTAGACTATTGCAAACAGTACTGCAATGGACACAAAAGTGCAAATATCTCTTAAAGATCCCGGTTTGAATAAATATTCAGAAGTGGGACTGGTGGAACCTCTATATATTGTCCATAATGGCTCTGCCACTTTATAACCCCACCAACGATGTATAAGAGTTCTGATTTCTCTGCACCCTCACCACAGCTTGCTGTCTTCTGTTTTGTTTGTTTGTTCATTTGGTAACAGTAATCCTAGCCGATGTGACAATCCCACTTCTGTGTAGATATAGATCTGTTCTATATGTCACTCTTCTTCCTTAGGACTGGTAGTTAAGTCGTTATTCTCATGATAGAAGACAGGCATGCAAGAAAAGAGTCACATCACACAAGCACATTTTCAGCTTGTTTGATTATATCCACTAACACCCAAAGGAAGTCATCATGGTCAAACCTACTACTTCCAGATCAAGGAAAATATTTATCCCATGAAGGTGAAGAGGAAGAGAGTGAATATTTACTGAACAATAATATGCCATTTGTATCAAATAACACTAATAACTAGTACATCAATATATGTACTTGTTTTGTCTGTTTTCCCATAGCAGCGGTAGGAGCAAAAGGGGGGGGGTTCCTTTGTTTTTTTGGCCTTGGCCAGGCCTTAGAAGAAAAGGTGATCAGAGAAACTTGATCAGAGCAGGACCTCACAATCCCTAAGTGAAGTTTGGAAGAGGCATTAGGAGGGACAATGATTAAGAAGACAAAAAAAAAAAAAGAAGAAGAAGAAAAAAAGAAACTCCAGGAAAATAAAATAATAAGGTGAAAAATATGGAGATTTTAGAAAACTGTAAAATCTAGAAAAATAATAGGAAGGAAATTCCAGAGATGCCAACAGGATTCAGGTCATGCTTATGTTCCAAGTTAGGAAATATAACTTAATTTTGAAAGACTGGGACATCACTATGAGATTTTAAGTACCCATTATATTTATTCTTTCCCCCAGAGGTTAGCATATAAAAAATAATTAACAAACCCCTAATAAATTTTAAGAAGATACATTCATCATCATGGAATTACTGTATTGCCAACTGATCTTCTGAGTCCTATGGGCCCTTCTGTGTTCACTGCCCATTCATTTTAAATTTTCTTTCAATAAGAAAGCACACCTATGGCAGTCTAATTATGTCATTTTTTCTAAAGTCATCATCACCAATTGACATTTTATTTTGTCTTTATAACAACTTTATTATATACAAACTATTATTAACCCTACTTTATGGATGATAAAATTGAAACTTAGAGAGGTTACTTCTCTTTATCAAGGACAAGTAGGTAATAAATTGAGGAGAAAATAAGAAGAGGTCTGATTTTACCATTATTTATTACAAGTGGGAGGAAAGTTTCAAACCAAGATATAAAATATTTGAGGAGTATCTGTAACATTAAACAACACCGCAGTCAATATATCATCATGATAGAGCCATCAAAGAAGTATAAATGAAGACCTGTATACTGCAGAAGGGAGTCAGTTATTGCTGAGCAGACCTTAGATTAAGGTCTGAGACGACAGGGAATAGAGTATTGCAGCTGGCTTTTGAAGCATGAGTAGACGCTTAATAAGCAAAGTGATGGAGGAACCTTCCAGGAAGAAGGGAGAACTTACTCAATTGCTTACAGAGTGGAAAGAAAAGAGTGTTCTTGAAGGAATTAGAGTGACCCAATTTGGAGGCAGGGAAATTGAGTAGTGAAATGACAGCTTTCGAATACTAGGCCCCTTGGATATTTCAATAACAGACACTCATACTTACACAGAGAGTTGTTCCTTTCTTCTCTGGCTTTTTCTGGCTTTCTAGGTGCAGGGCAGAAACCGTATCTGTGTGATAGATGACACATAGACAGACAGACAGATACTTTCAGATACACTGAAGCAAAAGCATATGAATAGATAATGACACAGTTATAGCTTTGAAATAATTCTTTACAAAGTGAAATTGCTTTAAAAAATAAAACTCTCTCACTTCTCTAGAGGGTATATTGGAGACCCTAAATCAGTGGTTCTCAACCTTCCTAATGCCGCAACCCTTTAATACAGTTCCTCATGTTGTGGTGACCCCCAACCATAAAATTATTTTCATTGCCACTTTCGAACATAATTTTATGGTTGAGGGTCACCACAACATGAGGAACTGTATTAAAGGGTTGCAGCATTGGGAAGGTTGAGAACCACTGCCTTAAATTATGGACTATATTACCAATGCATTATTTATTACAAATGTGATATATTAAAAATAAACCCATGCCATCTAATGAACCATTTTAATATTCCACTTGATCCTGGAGAGCAATATGTTGCCATGGAAACTTGAGTCTGTCTAGTCATTAGCTTCTTTTTTTTTTTCATATAGGAATTTGAGTGTAATGATATTCTCCCAGCAAAAACTAAATTAGCAATTATTCACCTGAAAATAGCATCAAGGAGATCTAAGCAAACACATAGCACTAATGATTTGCTGTGTTCACATATATTATCTTAGAATTAATGCTGTGATCCTGCAAATCTAGTATAGCTCATATATTCACTGAATGCATGAAGAGGAGAGACCAGGAAGGCAGACTTTGCTATGTTGGGACAAGAGAGTGCATTTCTGAACAAATGCCAAGTTCTCCATGAAGTCTTTTAAATTATTTTCCCTAACCAAATAAAATCCCCTACCCTATGGAGCCCAACTCTAAGCCAAGAAAACCTGTGTATGTGTACATGGAGGTGGAGCTAGGAAGGGCAGACTTTTTCCAGGAGATGATGGTCATGAACTTCCAAGAGATTCCCTGTCTTTGGGTATGGCTACAAAATAGTTTACAATTGGATAAGTGACAGGGGTAAAGACAGACATCGTATGCCATGAAAGTCTGATCAGCAACATTAGGGATTTAAACTTTAACTGAAAGTTGATGCTAAGAACTGTTGGGGGTTAACAAACAAGAAGTGGAGAGAGGTGTTTAGAACAACCTCCATCTTCCCACTTGGTAAGTCATCAGGCCTGCTAGTAGGGCAAGAGTATGAAGATTTAGAGACCTGAAGAATATGACAGTTCCTGCTGACTTGTTAGGAATCAACAATGGGGCTCAGCACCTGTGGCTCAAGCGGCTAAGGTGCCAGCCACATACACCCAAGGTGGCGGGTTCGAATCCCCAGCCCGGGCCGGCCAAACAATGATGGCTGCAACCAAAAAATGGCCAGGTGTTGTGGCGGGCGCCTGTAGTCCCAGCTACTTGGGAGGCTAAGGCAAGACACTCGCTTGAGCCCAGGAGTTGGAGATTGCTGTGAGCGTGATGCCACGGCACTCTACCCAGGCGGATAGCTTGAGGCTCCACCTCAAAAAAAAAAAAAAAAAAAAAAAGGAATCAACAATGGGTAACTAGAAGGCTTCAGTGAAATTAATAATTGTTTCTACCTTACAGTTTTAACAGTGACAATAGAGTAGTGAGTGATATGAAGTGGAAGTTCTCAAACTTGAACATGCATCTGTGCTTTAAGCCTTCAGGATGACCTGGAGGCCATAAAGCACAGATATATGAGACCCATACCCAAAGTTTCTGATTCCATATGTTGAAGTAGGACCAGAGTACCTGCGTTTCTAATAAATTCTCAGGTGATGTTAGAACCACATACTGACCACTTACACCCTACTCTTGAAGATGCTATGGTCTCATAAACAGATAGAAATAAACCTGATGAATTGAGGAGACCTCATGTGTTTCTTCAGTAATTCAAGGGCAGATGTAAAGACCAAGGGACATTACCTAGACCCTGCCTAGCTTACTACAGATGGAGACCTAAGAGTTCAATCGCTAACTTATCTATTCATTTGACAATGCCCAGAGGTCCTCCTACATATCAGCTAAGATGATTGGTATAGGGACACAACTACGATAAGATCATAGCCATGCTGCAAAACTCTCAGCAAATAAGATGGCAGATGTGTGAATGATTGACTGAGATAAAAGGTTCTAGGTTATTGCAGTCTGGAGAGGCCACAGTGGGGGCAGGTATTTGGAAGAAACCAAGGCTACACAGGAAGGAAAAATATTATAAGAAATAGCCATTGAATTAATTTTTTTTAATCAAATAATAAAAAGGATGGAAGTAACTTTCCAGAGGCAGAGAAAAGCAGGAGAAAAGGCACAGAAGGCTGAATCTACTAGATCTGTTTGGGAAGATGCAAGTACTCAGTAGTTCAGGTGTGCATAAGTGTGGGGAGTGGGCAGTGGGCAGCAGGGCCCCTATAGCCTGGGAAATGCTCAAGGAGCGACCTCCAACCACTTCTCCTCCTTTAACAATATTCTCTCCACCTACCAGAAGTCACGCAGCCCAGGCACACTCTCCTTGTTATCAGCAATCACAGTTTTTCCTCTTTAAGGATGATCTCTACCCGTGTGCGAAGATTTACACAACCTTGTTAAGATACTGTATAAATAAAGCTGTTTTCATGGTTTGGGGGCTGGTTGCACCATCAGTTTTGCAACCAGCAAAACCCCATTCTACCTCTCATCTCTTGTCTTTCTTTGTCTCTCTCCTTCTTGGCTTTATTTCTCCATTTCTTCTCAGGTCAACTCTCCCTCCTTGTGCCAGATTGCAAGACATAAGTACACAGAGGGAAAAGGCTGAAGCTTCAGGCAAACCCTATGGGGAGGAGTGCCTTGGGTAGCCCAGGTGATATTGTGTACAACCAAGACTCTAACACAGGATTGGAAAGGATTATCTCTGAGGTCTCTCCAAGTCTCAGATATCTGAGAATTCATTATTTTCAATGTTCATTGTTTGGGGCTGGAATATACATTTCCTTATTGTAAGTCTTTAAGGTAATTGATGACAACAGATGACCATTTGTGGCTATGTACATAAAAGCCAGTGGATTGGAGAGCTATTTTAGAAATAATAGGCAGAAGGCATGGCAAGGGACACTCTACATGTGAGGGTGTGGAAAGGAAGGAATCAGAAACAATGCCCTTATTCTTCATATAACTGTAGTTTTGTAGCCATTAACAAATCTCTCTTCATACCCTTCTCCCACCTACCCTTCCCAGCCTCTGATAACCACCATTCTACTCTCTCTATATATATATATGTGTGTGTGTGTGTGTGTGTGTGTGTGTGTGACAATAACAAAATAGTGCACAGTTTCTGGCTCCAGAATGTAAATAGGTGTTGGAAATATTTAGTCGGATTGGGAGTCACCAAGACTAAGAATTTTGAATTTTTTGGCAAGTGAATTTCCCCTTATCCTTTTTAAATAAAAATTTAGTCAAAGGCAGGCAGATGAAAGAAGGCTCTTGAGTAAAGTAATTGTTTATATTTGGGGATAAGACAAGGAAAAAAGCAAAAACCAAAACCTGGGTCAAGGAAATGCCAGGAAAATTTAAGAGTAAAAGCCAGCTGTGGACATTAGAGCTCTGTGTCATGAGCAACATGGCTTGGGATATGGGAAGCCAACCAAGGATTGGTAAAACCGGGCTTGGGAAATTAAACTTCCTATGGATGCTGGTTGTTGACTGCCCAGGTAAAATTTTCACTTTGCAGAGGCCAGAAGCCAGAGGGACATGTTGGAGCTACCAGAACTCTGTACGTATATCTGTAGGAAAACTCAACTCCTGTTTACTGAACAAGTAAACAAAAAATAATCAGTTGATACCAACAACTTGAATGTGTAGGGTCAGGGCAGACTGAAACATTGTTATCAAAGAGTATCTCTGGATTACCTTCCTCTGCCCTCTTCTAAATGTCAGCTCCTTCTTGGGATGGCTGTCTTTAAAATAGCAATATGACTACAGCAACAAGCCTCAGGCTCTCACTTCCCCAATTCCAGGAAAGAAGAAGAAAGTTTTATTCCCTCAGAAATCCCAGGGAAGTTACAGCAGCTTCTCACTGCCCATGATTATGTCATGTGGCCATCCTGTAGCCACTCACTGTAGCCAGAAGGATGTTCTAGGTTTACTGGCTAGAACATTGGGCCTGGAATTGGGAGTAAAGTAGGGTGAACATAATCTTATTGGTTGTTATTGGGGAATGGTGGTTTCCACAGGTGAAGAAGTTGATGCAAGGTAGTGCAGTGGTACACGTTGCTGGAAGAAGTGAAAATTAATTGAGCTAGAAAGAAAAATAAATTCCCACTACAAAGGTTAAACTAAGGCTGGGCTTGGACAAAACCTGAGTTCATAGAATACCATGAACGTGGACATAGGATAAGATAAACAGGAAAACAGGTTTGAGAGAGGTGGCAGAGCTCCGTAGATGAGTCAGATGCTGGGAACAGGCTCCTCGAGTTCTAATCCTAGCTGCAGCAATTCCTAGCTGCATGACTGTGTGCAGATTATTTGTCTCTGTTTCTGTTTTCTCATCTATAAAATTGGAATGATAATAGTATTTCATATGGTTGTTGTAAAATTATAGTGAGTTATGTCATATAAAACAAAACAAAATTCAGAATAGTGCTGGAGACCATGTAAGGGTTTACTATTGTGATTTTTTTTAATATTACTGATAGACTTTATTTTTTTGTACAGTTTTAAATTTACAAAAAAACCAGGCAGATGATGCCCATCAACGCAGGAATGGGTTAACAAACTGTGGTATATGTATATTCAAACATAAAATAGATGGAGACTTTACATCTTTTGTATTGACCCGGATGGAGTAGAAACACATTGTCCTTAGAACAGTATCACAAGAACGGAAAACCAGATATCCCATGTACACTAATACGAAGCCAGTAGACAATCTAATTCATGCCCACATAAGAGAGAACTCAGTTTAATTCAAGTTGGGGGAAGGGGGAACAGAGGAGAGGGGAGGAGGAAAGGGGATCAGACGCTCCCACCTAATGGACAAATGTAGGGATATATTACACGCTTTTGGGGTGCAGGACACAACTACAAAGAAACTCGGCTCAGCGCCTGTGGCTCAAGTGGCTAAGGCACCAGCCACATACACCTAAGGTAGTGGGTTCGAATCCAGCCTGGGCCCGTCAAAACAATGACGGCTGCAACCAAAAAAATAGCTGGGCGTTGTGGCGGGTGCCTGTGGTCGCAGCTACTTGGGAGGCTGGGGCAGGAGACTTGCTTGAGCCCAGGAATTGGAGGTTGCTGTGAGCTATGATGGGGGAGATCACTTGATAGCTTGCGGCTCTGTCTCATAAAAAAAAACGGGACTCTACCTAACAAATGCAAATATTGTAAATTAGTTATTTGTACCCTCATGTTAACCTAAAATTTAAAAAAAATGAAAATGAAGGTTAAGCAATAAAGAGCATAGAATGGAATATAAACAACAAAAACAAAACAAGCAAAAAACCCCAAAGAGTTCCCATCCCCCACCCCCCACACACTCAGGTTTTCTCATTTTCTCTATTATTAATATTTTTAATGAGCATGGTACATTTGTTAACAATCGATAAACCAATATTAACATGTTGCTGTTAAACGAAGCCCATAGTTTATTTATGTTTCTTAGTTTTTACTTGGTGTGGTTTTTCTGTTTTAGGATCTCACACAGAACCCAGTTACATGTTGTTGTGTCATTAGGCTACTCTGGGCTGTGAAATTCTTCTCGCATTTTCCTTGTGTTTGATTACCTGGACAGTTTAGAAAAGCACTAGTCAGGCATTTTGTAGAATTTCTCCGTATGGGTATTTTTCTGATGTTTTTCTCATGATTAGCCTGGGTTGTGGGTTTGGGGAGGAAGACCTCTGAGGTCGAGTGCCATTTCCCTCACATATGACGTCAAGAGCACATGGACTCAGTATGATCTGACTGGCAACCACCTGGATGACATAATATTTCTTAGGTTTCTCCATTGTTACAGTATTCTTTTTCTCCCTATACTGTACTCTTTGGAAGGAATTCATTATTCACAGCCTATGTTCAAGATGGAGGGGGTTATGGTCCTCTGCCTTTAGGGTAGAGTATTGATATAATTTGTTTAATCTGCCTTAAGTTGTAGTATAGAGTATTTGGATTACTCAGAAGAGACGTCACCTCTTGATTCTCAATTCTCTTCAACTTAATTTACATGGTAGCACAAGCTAAATCTCAGAGTTTAGTAGGTTCTCAAACATTCAAGTTTCTCCTTTAAGGACATTTCTACTCTGGGCTGACCTCTGGAGCCTTTTCATTGATTTGAGATCCTGCCAGACTGACCCTTTCCTGGAGAAGGAAGCAAACCATTTTGGGATCCATCTGAGTAGATCTATTTCGAATCCTTTGGACATCCAAGATGCCTTAGCAAACATACGTAGTCAGCGCAGCAGAAGAAACTGCTTTGCTCAGATCTTGATACTGGCTGGGTCTGGGGAGCTTGGGGATGAAGTCATTTGCAGTTAAACAAACTCATTTCACATAGGCCACTTTTAATGACCAAAATAACCAGTGCACAAATGGTCAACCCAATTACATTGTTCATTTAATGCTTCTAGCAACCATTTAAAACTCTAATTGCTAGCTGTCTGCAAAGGCAATTGAAAAAACAGATTCAATCCTTATGGGGTTGCCACTGATTTGCCAGTAGGAAATGCCTTACTTGTTCATTTGATGCTAATCACCCTTTAGAGGCCACTTTTGTTTTCAAAGCCAAGTATCGCAGCCTTAGGAAGCTAGTGACACAACTGAAGGGGCACGAGACAGTATAAGAAGAGAAAACACAAAGTGGAGCCTCTGCTCTTCCCCTTACTAGCTGTGTGATCCTGCAAAGGTTACAGGCCCTGTCTGAGTCTATTTAAAAGGGAATACAAATTCTTGCCTGTGAAATGCTTTATCAATTCATAAACAAGAACCTGGTATACAGCACATGTTGAAGACCTGTTATTTTCAGGAACATTGTTCTGTGAAAATTATTGTTATTGATGTTATTGTATAATGATGTGGGGGGAGAGACTCATAGAAAACTAGAGGTAATCAGCATGAATGTATACTTATGCAGTGAACTGAAGATATTCAGAGGAATGAAATGGGACTGGAAAATCTAGAAAGCAAAAGGCTGAACTGGCTCTCAATCGTTACTTCATATCAGCGACATCTTAACATTGAGAAGTACAGGTCTCAGGCAGACTACAGTTCCCTCTGAAAATTAGGAGATGAACTGAAGAGCAAGTAGCCACTTTGATGTCCCCACCAAATTTGCTTTGAAATACAGGACTGAATGTCAAAATAAATTACTTCATTTTACATCAATTTTATGTTATGTGTTTAATCATGTGCTATAGGAATGTCCCAACTGAGTTCCCCATCAAGGCTGTAGCTCTGGGGATGACTCATACTGAATATCTAGTTTGTCTTAGACTCTATGTTAAGTGCTTGTCAGATGTTACTTTATCCAGTTATTTTGAGGTAGGCTTTTTCTTTATTTAGTCAGGAATCAGGAAACAGATCATGAAGGTAGTGAGACAGATGTAAGGGGGATGAGAGGGAGGTACAGAGAGAACTGGCTCTCAATCCTTGTGTCCCCTTGGCAAATACTCCATGTGCCGCTCATGCCCCAGACCCTACAGTGAAGTTGGAGCTACGTTACTGGTTCTGATCAAAGGACTGTGGCAGCTGTAATTTTCTATTCGAGGAGATGAACATCCATGCACTGTCATAGTGCCCTTGGGGGCTGATTGTGGTTGACAGTACAGGTAGAAGATGGCAGAGGGCCACCTGTCCCACCTGAGACTTGAAACAAGTCAGAAAAGCAAAAGTTTATTCTGATATGCTCATGAAATTTCAGGTTTTAGTCAATCCATTCTATTAATATGCCTCTGAAATTTGAGGAATTAGTCAAGTCACTTTACTAACATGGGATAAACAGTGATTTTATGTGCTGACATATGGTTTTCTCTGCCATCAAGTAGAGCCATAACTATTTAAGTGCCCAAATATGAGCAGTCATTCAAATAGCTTCTTCTTGCCTCGCTTTCTGCCAAATGATTTGCATTATCAGTGAATAAAAGGTGGTTTTGGTCACCTGTCTTCTCTTCAGGCACTGCACTCTCATTTAAGTCAGTGATAATATCTCATTATGACAGCAATGGGGACACCTGTTAGGCCTTCGGAAGCAATTAGCCTACAGTAAGTGTGGCAGGCATTTACCCAGCAGAGTGAATTTACTGAAGACTAGGTGATCTGTAATTCAGTCTTCAACCTTGCCGCATTACTCTTTGGCCCTGAAAGATGTATTATATTCACGTCCACCTCCACTCTCTGTCATAGCCAATCAATAACCTGCCAAATCCCCACTCTGGGGAAAGCCAACTGGGCTGGTCCCTATGAGCAACAGAAAGATGCCACAGAGCATTAACATAAACTGATGAGATAGAATTTGAGCAACAAAATCAGTGTGCAGAATTCTATACCCCCAGAGGAGTTTAGTTAGATAACAGGGCACCCTAAATAGGCTTAAAAATGGAGAAGGAGTCAGGCTTATGTTTCAAGAACAAAACCTCCACTAATCATAACAGTTACTCTAGATAAATAAGCTTTGGGTGTTCTGGTGAATAGGAAGGTGACTATAATCAATAATAAGGCATTACAAATTGTAAAATGGCTAAAGGAGAGGATTTTAAATGCTCCAACACAAAGAAGTGACAAACATTTGAAGTGATAGATATCCTAATTACTCTGATTGTATAGATATATAGATCTACGGTTTTTATTTATCATTAAAAATAAAATGAAACCAAGAAAAAAAAACATGGATTAAAAGCATGCACTGATTTGCTACTCATATGTAGTTTGTAATTACTTGCATTTGCATCACTATGCATGGCTAAAAGTACAATGGGGGTAGAAAGTGTGTGTACTTTGAAGTTTCCCAATTGTACAGTTTCCATCAGGAGTGGACAGTTTCAGCAGGAGAGAGGTAGAGCATCTGCTGGCTTCTGAGTCAAGGGTACACGAGTTGGCAGCAGACAGCACCATCTGTCGGATCTTCATTGAGCTAGGAAGTAGGGACTGCTGGGATATGGGCTGTCCAGAAACAAAATGAAAAGTGGAGTATGGGTTTTTCATCTTGCTCCTTCATTCTCCACCCACTCTCTCCTCTTCCCAAGTCCAACCAGGAACAGAAGGAGCTCACACTGTTGCTGCCTGTGGTTCCCAGCCTGGGCAAAAAAAGGCAACAGGCTGGCCCTGACAACTGTATTGCTATTAGTAATAATAAATGTCAACAGTAAGACTTAAAGCATTCACTTCTAGAGCATGATCTTACTTAGCTCTTTCCATAAAAACAGTTGGTGGGTATACATGTACATATCAGTTTTTCAAAGTCCTAAAATTTAATCATCTATCTAGTCACCCTTAGCCAGAACGCAGAATCCAAACCCAGAGCTCACACTCTTTCTATTCAGCTACACTGCTTGACATAACCTGAGACTAAGTGTGAGACTTATTCTGGCTAAAGTATTAATGATTGATAAATGTGTGCAATCTTACCCATACCGTCTCCCCACAAATCAGCAATAACATGGAATGATTAATACTGCAGTGCAGGAATGGAATGTTCTTTCAGAGCTCTTGTGCTCTGTTTGCTATCTTATCCTCACCTTTGAGTCGAGCTGTGCCTACACCAACACATTCTGTGAGACTTAAACTCAATTTCTGCTTATGCCTGAAGCATGAGCTGTGTGCTTCTCACAATGAGCCCAGGATTTCACAGACACCATGTGGTGAGGAACCAGTGAGTGCCTCATCTGAGCTTGCACATGCTCTGTCTATGAAGTTAGCAAGAGCTGATTCAAAATTCAAGTATTTTATTTACTTTATCTTAATGGCAATTCTCTTCACCCTGTTCAGTCTCATTTTTTTCCATCAAATAAAATATAAGTGAGAACACTTAACTCAAGTAATGGCTATGACAGCTTTAGATATTGTATATCAAATATGTAAAATGATAAATATAAGATTTTCTGTAAGTGTTAATATCTCCCTGCCACAAGGATGAGCACCTTAGGAAAATCCATGTGGGGACTATAGATCATGCTAATTTTTATATAAATGTAAAATTCACCAATAGAAGAAAAAAGGAACTTCCTTTTTTATTTCTCCTGCAGAGATTATAACTGAGTTTCAGTATGTGTTCTGTAGCCCACATAAATATATAGGACTCTCAGTCAAAGAATCTAACAAACTATTCTTTTCATGATTTTTAATAAGCATTTTTATATTTTCTAATTTTAAATATTTTTGATAGCTTCAAATATTGTGTATCGAGTTTGAAAATGCTTCAGTGTTAGTAAAAATCAACGTTGATGAATCCCTCTTTCATTAAAGGACATTTACAAAACATCTCCACTGAGAAAAATTTGGTGCTCAATAGCCCCACCTACTGGGAGAAGGTAAATAAAACTGGCTTTTCTCCTCTTACACCCTTAGAAAAAAGGAAATTAGGATAAAGTGATATCTCATTGTAGTTTCAATTTGCGTTTCTCTTATTATTAGTGACAATGAGCATTTTTAATATGTTTATTGTCCATTTTTTCTTTCTTCTTTTAAGAAGCTTCTGTTAATATACTTTGCCCACTTTTTAATAAGGCTGTTGGTTTTTTTCTTTCTGCTTTGTTTGAGTTCTTTGTAAATTTTGGATATTAGCCCTTTGTGGAAATTTTCTTCCATTGTGTGGGTTGTCAATTTGCTCAGTCTATTGGATCCTTGGCTAGGTAGAAGTTTTTTAGTTTAATAAAAGCCTATTTATTAATTTTTGTTGTTGCCATAATTGCCATTGGGGTCTTAGTCATAAATTTTTGCCCAGATTGATATACATAGAAGAGTTTTTAATACATTTTACTGTAGAATTCTCATGGTTTCATGACTTATATTTACATATTTTATCCATTTAGAATTAATTTTTGTGAGTGGGGAGAGGTAGTAGTCCTGTATCTTTCCTCTGCATCTCGCTATCCAATTTTCCTGGCAGCGTTTATTGAATGGGGATTCTTTTCCCCAGTATATGTTGTTGTCTGCTATGTTGAAATCAGTTGGTTTTAAGTGATGGTTTTATATCTGGGTTCTCTGGTCAGTTAGAATGGCTTTTATTAGCAAGCCCCAAAATAATACATGCTGGCATGAACGCAGAAGGAAAGGGACACTTAGGCACTGTTGGTGGGACTGCAAATTAGTAAAACTCCTATGGAACATGGTATGGAGATTCCCCAAAGAACTAAACGTAGGCTTACCATTTGATCCAGCAATCTTACTTTTGAGTATCTACACAAAGTAAAAGAAGACTTTCATCAAAAAAGACACCAACGCTCAAATGTTTATTGCAGCACAATGCACAATTACAAAGATATGGAACCAACGCGAGTGCCGTCAATTCACAAGTGGAATATGTATACCATGGAGTACTGCTCTGTCATAAAAAAGATAAGGTAATACCTTCTGCAAAAATCTGGATATAACTGGAGACCATTCTCCTAAGTGAAGTATCTCAAGAATGATAAACACAACATGTACTCGACTACTATTAAACTGAAACTAACTGAAGAACACACATGTGCACAGAGGAGAGTAAAACTCAGTGGAAATCAACCAAGGAAAAGAAGGAGGAGAGGAGGGGAAAAAACTACCTAATGGGTACAATGAACATTATTTGGGTGATGGGTGCACTTAGATCCAGGACTCAAGCATTACAAAAGAAATCCATGCAACCTAAAACATCTGTACCTCCTTTAATTTTCTGAAACAAACAAATAAAAAAAGACATGAAAAACATTACAAAAGAAAATAAAGGAAAAAGGAAATTATTGAAAGAGTGATATGATCAAATTTATTGCTTAAAACTTTACACGGGCTGCTTGTGACAAATAAATCATGAGAGACAGGAGGAAAAGTAGAAGCAGAGAACACCTAGAAGCTATAGTAATAATTATGGAGAGAAATTTCAATGGTATGGATTAAGGGAATACACAGATATGAAGAGAATTATACTGATTCATGAGGTTAATGCTGACAAGCCGTGCTAATGGAGTGAAAAAATACTCCCAGGTTTTATCTTGAGCAACTAGTCAATACTGATGCCATTCTCTGACATGAGAAGACTTGGAATAGATACAAATTAGGGCAGGGGATAGTAAGAATCAATGTCTTTGCTGGGTCATGTTGTGTTTGAGATCCATGATAAATATGCAAGTGAAAATGGTAGGTAATTGCTTTAACTGCTGCACTGGAGCACAGCGGAAGGTCATATCTGTAAATATAAATTTGAGAGGTATCACTATCAAGATAACACCCAAAGCTATTATACTGGATGAACGCATCTTAAGAGAAAGTGCAGAAAGAGAAAACAATCAGTCTCAAAGACCAAGACCTGGCGCACTCCAGCATGGGGAAAGGAAGACAAGGTAGCAAGGAGCTTCTATTCCCCCTCTTGCCTCACTCCCCGTCTCTGCCCTCAAGTTGTGTGTAAGAAACAATCAGAAAACTTAAGAGGATGGCCAAGAGGGCATGAGGAATATCTAAGGATGTGATGACAGAGGACGCCATGGAAGAGAGCTGAAAAAGCATCTGATTACCAACTCTGTCAAAGGCTGGTGAAAATCAAGTAATATGTGAAAAGAAGAGTTGCCAAATAAGACCTCATGGAGCCTAGATAAGAACTACGGGAATGGTGGCAACGAGATGTGGACCCAATGCTGGAAAGAAGAGCAAAAACATAGGTTAAGAGTTGCTCAAGAAAGAAAGAGGGAGAATATTTTCAGGTGGAAAATTCCATAACATTAATACAAATGATAAGATTATTTTATATTTACTTTCCATTTTAAAAAGTATGTTTAATTTTTACAAACTATATTGCATCTTACCTTCTCCTTGACAATGTAATGGCATTAGCTGGCCAAGTTACTGTAAATTCTGCATAAAGGTGGTTTATAATGAATGCATAATATTCCCTTGAGTGAATTTGCCATGGTTTATTCATTCTGTGAGCATTTGTATTACCTTTAACCTCTAGCTAGTAAAAACGGATGTTTTCATGCATGGGTCTTTCCCTGATTTGGGACTATTTCTATAGATCAGTGTCCCAGAAATGGCTCCTAAGATACATTGCCAAATAGATTTTCCAAACAAGCATAGCAATATAAAATGCCATCCACAACATATAGGCTATTATGTTCACTTCTCTGTCATTAGCATTGAGTCTAACTATGTTTGGGGGAGATGTTGATAATTAATAGGTGAAACGAGCACTATTGTGTTTTATTTCGTCTATCTCATGATTATTTGTTACAGTAATTTTTCTTATTTTTTTTCAAGCTGAGACACATCTGTTAATAATCTTTGCCTGTACATTTATTGGGCTCTTAAAATTTGGGGTTTTTTTTAAATTTAAATTGTCAACTGAAAAGTTTCAACTTTTTTTTTACTGAATATAGTTTTCTAAGCTTGTCATGCATCTTATAATTTAATTATGCACTTCGCTTTTTTATTTATGGAAGCTATTAATTTTATGTACTGAAATATGATGATCTCATGAATGTTTGATTATCTAAATGTTCTTTTTCTCTTTCACAGATTGTCTGTAGCAAAATCTTAACCCTAGACTTTAAGATTGTCTCCCCCTTACATCCCTTAGCATATGTTTGAGGAAGGAAAACTCATTTAATCATATTGACAATTTAGATTTCTAGTATATATTAGTCAAGAACTAACTGTGCTGCCAAAATAACCATCTAATAAAATTTCTTCTAAAAGGCAAATAGAGTAAAGTTAAAAAAAAAGTCAGAGATCTCCTGGTTTATTGGGATCAAGGACCCCCACCTTAGGAACGGGCATATATCAAGGGTACACACCAGTGGGAGGCAGAGAAGGGGGTTCAGTAGACTCTCCTCTCTGGGGCCTATTCATGCAATTTCACTGAACTCCTGCTGTAGATTCTGTTAATTATATAGCTCCAGTTGGCTGCGTACTTGCCATATGTTAAATACTGCATACATTACCTCATTTAATGTTTCCAACAGCCCCTCTAGATAAGAGTTACTACCTTCATTTTGTAAGCAGTGGCAATGGCGAGATTCCAGCCTAGATTTGTTTGATTCTCAGGATCACAGTCTTTTTTTTTTTCAGATTAACATAAGGGTACATACATTTAGGTTACACTGTTTGCATTTGTTAGGTACAATCCAAGTTGCTGTTAAGCCCTTTACCCAGATACCACACCCATTCCACCTCCCCACATGTTTTGTATTTACCTGGAATGATTTGAAGAAAATCGTCCTAGGTAAATCATCACAAAAAAGGAAAAGCAAGCATCCGATATATTTAATATCAATATGAAACTAGTAGACAAATAACTCTAAGCTCACACCTGGCCCACAGCCTTCCCTCCTATGCTCTCTGCCTCTCTTACAAGGCCTCTGCCTGTTCTAGATCATTGCTCCAAGATCTTCTTATTATTGATGATTACTAGGGGATCAGCTGTGACCTCTCCTCCCCACACTTAATGGCAACTTCATTGGACTTCTGACTTCTATTCCTCCTCTTGCCTCACTCCCTGTCTCTGCCCTCAAGTAGGGTGTAAGAAACAATCAGAAAACTTATGAGCACAGGATTGCTGAGGGGATGTTTAACTCAATGGAAGATGCAGAAAATATTATTCTGTGACTTAAAGTATTCTGTTATATTCGGCATTGTTTTTATGGCAAATATTTGTATAAGTAACTCTCAAATCTTTGAAAATTGCCCAATGATATATGGTATCTAGTAGTCTTAGGCTCTTGTATTTTTAGTTGTCAGCAACATTATAAATAACTTCAATTCACTTCCAACTCTCTACCTTAGAGATGAGTTTCATACAAACCTAGGACTAGAACCTAAATTTCCTTGCTGTTCATTAACCTGGCTGCTCTTGCCTGTGGGTTTAAAAAAAAAAAAGTTCAGGCAAAGAGAAAGAGAAGGAAACTAAGTTTTATTGAGCAACTCTTATGTATCTGGCATTTTAAGCAGCACTTTACATAAATTATCCCATTTACTTCTAAATATGTGTATGCTTATCTCCATAGTACAAATAAAAGTAAACCATTTACTCAGCATCAATAAATGATGGAGAAAGAGTTGAATTTAAGTCTATGAAATTTTATGTTGTATCCAGTACACATTGCCGTCCCACGAACAGCAGTGAGGAAAACCATGTGGCAACTTTGAGTCATACAGCTCACACATCTCAACACACCTCCTTCTCCACTACTGACCCTCCTCCATGCAATATTTCAGTGATTAATAGTCCTTTATGATACAATGTAATGCCAAATTTGACCCTGAACTTCATCAGGGCCAGTAGCCAAGTAGAATGGTTAATTGGGTAGCAACTATAATGATGAAGCATAGAGGAAAGCTGGAGTGATTGGGATGATTTAGTGGAAGCCAGGCAAAGGAGCTGACTTAACAGCAGTCTTCAGACACATCAAATGTTACTGTACGCTAGACAGTGACCAGCAGTTCTTTATCGTCTCTAAGAATAACACCAAGGAACCTATCACTACGTGGTAGAAACAAAGAAAGGCAGCGCTTCCTGTCTTCACAGAAGAGAAGATTAGACCTTGGGGGGGCGGGGGATTTAGAGTCTTCTTTGGAAAAACACATTCATCAACCTCTTGGAAGAACTAGCAATACTTTTGTGTCAGGTTGTGTCAATGAATAATGTTATAAAATCCCTTCTAGTGTATATTTTCTAAGAACCAAGAAATTTATCAATACTGGAAAATTAGTCATAAAATTTAATGATGATGATGAATAAAAATAATAGGTGTGATGATTATAGGACACAATCATTACCGTCTACTCAGCAACCCTTCCTCTTCTGAGGACATCTCTACTTCTGTCGGTTCTCTTGAGATGACTTCCCTTT
Organism: Galago senegalensis; assembly: GCA_963575145.1. Classification (NCBI taxonomy): domain Eukaryota; kingdom Metazoa; phylum Chordata; class Mammalia; order Primates; family Galagidae; genus Galago; species Galago senegalensis. Next base: position 22,997 of record CAUYTI010028337.1, read on the forward strand.
CCATTTTATTAACAAATTTAAAGCAGCTACTATATAGCAGCTAAACTGTTCATGAGTCCAGCCACTTCATACATTTGATTGTTCCAGAGATTAGGCCAATGAGTCCCTTCTTTGGGATTTTTGGACTTGGAAAGGAGAGACTCATGCCAGAAACACTAAAGTTAGAAATAGGTGAAAAGTTTAGAAGCTGCCCTTTGCCATTCATCATAAGTGGTGAATCTGAGAAATGGAACCAGTGTGGGGAAAGAGGACATCTAGCTTAAAGAGAGAAAAAAAAGTAGGCAAATAAAGAATATTTAGAAAAAGGAGCTAAGATAGTTGACCAGGGATCCTGGTACTACTCAGGTCTCTCTTTCTGGTTTCTTATAAAGCCCAGGAATGCTCCTATCTCATGCAATCCCAAGAACAATTCCAATGCATTGTTCTTTTGTTTAAGCCAGTTTGAGTTGGGTTCCTATCATGGAAAACCTCAGAGTCTTAACTAATACTATAATAACAGTAATAGTGAAACTTGCATCAGCTATAACTGGAGCTACCATCAATCATACAAGCCCTTGACATACTTACCTAATCATTTAATTCTCATAACATCCCTTTAAGGTGAACATAAACTTTCCCATATTAAAGATCAAAAGACCTGAAAGACTAACAGAGGTTGAATAATACGCTATAGTTTGCAAAGAGCAGAATAAAGATCTAGGTTGGTCATTGGTTCCATGGATCGGAAGGTCACATAACTATCATTTAATCTAAACACTTATTCAATTATCTTAGAATTAAAGCCCCCTTTTCTGATCTAAAAGTTGGTGGGGAAAAGAAACAAAAATTAAATGTAGTGTATTTGGTTATTGTTTAAATTATGATTTCTTACTTTCTATCTATTAATATATACCCAACTCTGTTCTCCTTTGAGTAACATAGGTGTCATGTTGGGATAGAGAAAATTACATGCAATTAAAATGTTACTATGAGACATGTTGACAGAACTAGAAAAGAACAAAATGGCTTTAATTTTGCCTTAAGGAAAATTTATCATTTTTGAGGAGCAAGACCCAAAATATTTCTTGGCTTTTACTTTTTTACAAAACCAAACACAGTGTGATTGTATATCTTGCTCTTCCCTATTGCTCATGCTACAGACCCCTTCAGTATCACTAGGCCCAGCTGACCTCAGAGGCTTTGCACTGACTCCCCTGTGTAGTACTCTTCCCCTAGAAACCCACACATTTCATTCCTTCATCTCTATCTGGTCTTGGCTCAAATGTCAATTTCTAGCCCCTGAATGATGAATGAGTTAATTCAACTTGAAGTACTTAGGATAGTGCTTGGAAATTCATAAACACAAAATATTCTCTAGGCCAGTGGTTGTCAACCTTCCTAATGCCATGGCCCTTTAATACAGTCCTGTGGGTCATGGCCCACAGGTTGAGAACCTCTGCTCTAGGCTATGGTGACTTGCTGGCACTGAGGACGGAGAGAGGGAAGTATACAGTGAGGTTGAAATGAAACAGTTATTATAACAAAAGGATACATTAATTTTCAGCCCCCAACAGCTAAATTGTTGAACCCCTGCAGCTTTTCAAATCTCCCATGAACAAATTCCAAAGTCCCCCTGTAGTAGCTCACTTAGACCCCCATGTAGAAGTCCTTCTGGGTGCTGTATGTATATTTCTGCTTTCCCTCTGTTTCCCCTGGCTCCGGACCAGTGGTTAACAGGTGCCTATGGAGATACTGCCAGCACTTTTACATGCACCTTAGAGCTACAGCCCCCGAACCCTCTGCACTAGGCTGATGGGGGAAGTATCCTTCCTTAGAACCCACGTGCATGACGAGTGCCCTCTGAAACTTGGTTTGTTTATTTTCATGTATTTACTCATCAAAAGCCATTTCACATCTACTTCATTTAGAAAGCTTTCCACTCTCTTCAGAGACCAAGACTTTGGTACTAGAGCTTTTTTTGTTCTTTCTCTTCTAGAGCTGCCTTCCATAGGTCTGGTGATGGAGTGTGAGGATGTGCTGCACTTGAGACAGAGAAAAATTTTGAGTATGCTCAAAAATTGCTTCTTTCTTTCTACCATTTCCTTAAGCAACCTGAGTACCTGGACAGTTTCCCCATCAGAATGACTTCTCACTCCATGAGGTCCACGGCTGTATATATTGGGAGCTGTTTAGTTTCCAGGTGTTTAAGGAGGAGGAGAATGGGGCCATATGAACATGTGCCATGTGTCCAACCAAATAGTATCCTAGAAGCTGTACCTACTACTTAATCCTACTGTAATGTAGTGATGTAGCTAATGCTATTCTTTATTCTGTAATAAACCTGCTTGTAAGAGAACTTGCCCACACAACACAGCTAGTAAGTAACAGAGATAGAGGCCATCTCTTTGAACCCACTGCACCTTACTGCCCCCTGCACTAGTTACTGTCTTTCCCAATGTTAGGAAACAGGGTCCCAGACCATTGTCTCAGCCTGCAGACAACATAGGACACAAAATATAATAGTAAGCACCCAATTCAAGAGCCACCAGTATGTGACAAATAAGAAATCAGGCTGAGAAGGGGGGACATGACTTAGTTGAAGTTAATTGGCAAGCTAGCATCTGAGATGGGGTCTCCTGAACTCTCGGCCACTGTTTTACTTTCCTCCAAAATTATATGAGTGGTAGATTAGGAAGAACATGTGGACAGGGTATTAACTTATCTCTGAACAGTCCCTAACCCTAACCTTACAAGCTTCACTGGGCCCAAGGCAAAGAAAAATGTATGGCCCCATGAACACCTGGAGTTCTCTTTGAATCTGCTGACTGCTTTGTGCAGTTTCTGGGGCTGGGTGAGTGACCCAACTTGACAAATGTCTAGGGAGACAACTGAGCATGTGACTTTGAAATAAACAAGTATTTATTCGCTCTAGAAATGACTTTAATTATATCCGTCAAGAGATTTTTCGCTTGAATGGATTTAACATGAAAACTAGGGGTTAGTGGACACATAGAGCTCCAGATCTGAAGGCTTCGGCAATTATGTTCCTCTGGGCTCTTCCAAGGCTCGAGTGCTGTGGACAGCAAAAGGAAGACCAAACAACAGCTGCGGCTGAGACAGGCATCCCAGGGAAAGGTGGCTTCTTTATCCTTGACACGTTTTGTTTCTCCCAATTTCTGAATGCAGGAATCTTTGAAGTGTAATCCCAGTGTTGGATACTGCAGGCACTCTGTAGAGACATTGCAAATCCTGATCTGATGCTATGTCAACTCTGCAGTATCCCTGACCAGATCCTTCCGCCTCTACGTGAACTTCTCCAGTGACAGTGAACTCATTCTAGAGTTCTAATTTCATTAGGTCATGCTGGGAGGTATTGAGACCTGAGCTTACCCATGGGGTTCCTGGTTGGTGGACTGTGATTTCAGCCCCATTTATTACCTCTTTGGACCTCAGTTTCCATGTTTTTGAAACAGGAATATTAACAGAAGCAGCACTAATCAGGTGGTGAGACAGGGCTGCCCCATGACACAGTGCCTGGTGTGCAGTATGTGTGCTAATCCTTTTTGTTCTTTTCTCTTCCCAAACAGTCTTTCCACATCTTGAACAGTATCATGTGGTTCAAACCTTTAAAACAGCATCTCTTTGGAGGTTACTTGTATGTACGGAACCCTGGCCTTGATTTCCTCCTAATGTCTTCCCTGCGAGCTCACCACGTTTAGTGGACACCTCCACCTGAGGATCCAATGGCACCTCCAGTGACTTGGCTTGTTAGTGACCAGGGTTAGGGCATGTGAGCCCACCCTCACTGTTATCACTAGCTCTTTTTGATGTTTTTAATTCCCTACATCAGTGTTTGACACTAAACAGAGCCCATAGATGGAGGTCTTTACATGCGTGTTGATGGAGCAGATGAATGACTAATATATATTTCTATATTCAGTGTTAGAATTTGACAACTCTGTGCTGAGTACTAGCTTTACAGCAGGCTCTGTATTAAGCACCAGGGAATCATGAATCAGTGGTTGTCATGAGACACAAAACTATGAAGGAGAAAACATATTACTGCTTAACTCACATATGAATACAATTGTCAGCCGGAACATGGACAATGCTATGTAGTCACCAAATCTTGTTGCATACCCCCCCACACACACTTCCTTGGCCATTAGAATACTGGCTTCCCAGCCTCTTGCGGCTACATTGGGGTCATGCCGCCATTTCTTGCCCATGAAATGTGACCAGATTCAACCAGACTATATCTCCAAACAATTTTCTAGTCACTGTCTTCCTCTGTCATGGTGAATTATCAAGTCAAATTTGAGTATTGGAGTCTCCATCAGCCTGAGTCTTTGAATGACTCCATGGAGTAGAGTGTCCTCTCATCAAACTGCATTGGCTATGAATAGATACAGAAAACAAACATATTTTCACTTATAAAATTTCAAGGTTTGTTTGTAGCTGTAGCATAACCTACCTTATCCTGGCTCATGTGGCACTCATTAACTATTAAAATGACAGGATTAAATTTGAGGAAAATAGAACATACGCTTTTAAAGGAAAAATACATGTTTTATAAATTTTATTCTTCCAAAAGGTCACTATTCATCTCAGTTTTCCCAACTAATTTGCGTTATTTTATAAGTCAGACTAGTGGCTAAAAGGCCAGGCCCCAGGGTCCAACAATCATAGCCACTAATAAATAGTCAATTAAAACCATGTAGCATTTCTTTCCTGGGAAACTCAGCATGAAATATCCTCTTATTAGAGTAAGCTTATAGTCCCTTTTAACTTCTTAGTCTAAAAATCCTGTCCCCTTTGACTTCTGCCACATGTCAAGAACCATTTTCCTCTTTCCTCTTCAGGTCTCTCCCAAGACTGTTTGCTCCAATTTGGATTCATTTCTAACCAGTCCTTTCGAGCTGAAGTTTAAAAGTAGGTTAAAATATTTTCATGGTGTAATAGGAATCAGTAAACCTGCCTATCAATCCCTTGAATCAGGTACTTTGCTACCATTGCTCTATTTAATCTTTCCTCCTACCTGGGAGGGAAATATCATAGATTGTACTAATGAGGACGTTGAGGCTTAGTGCATTTAAGTGACAGACCCAAAGTGACAAACGTAGCCAATAGCTGAGCCAGTGTTCTAATTACTAAGTGCCTTATTTTGGAGCCTGCATGATTGGGGTCAGAAATCCTGACTTTACCTCTACTCAGCTGTCCTCAGCCATAAGAATCCACTTATCCATCCAAGGAATAAACATTGAGTGCTTAAAAAAAATTTTTTTGCAGTTTTTGGCCAGGGCTGGGTATGAAACTTCCACGTCTAGTATATGGGGCCAGCACCCTATTCCTTGAGCCACAGGTGCTGCCCTGAGTGCTTAAAATGTTACAAAAAATTTTAGAGTCTGTAAGTTCTATCTCTTTTTAATTTTCACAGCCTTCCCTGGAATTAGCTTAACATGTAGTTTACAATTACAAAAGACAAGTTTCCTGGCTCTGGGACCCCACAAACTATGAGGCTTATCACACATTAGCATTCCTTCGAATCTTAACTTCCCTTCTGTACAATGGGAAGGCATTGATTGTATTGGCATCATAGAGTTGTTAGAAGAATTAAATGAGATAATTGAATCAAAGTATATCTGATGTTGCCTAGAACATGGCACATGCCCAGCGTATATCAGATCTATCATGAATGCAGCTAGGTCGTCTTTAGTGGGGAAGATAGAAACTCAAAGGTAGGAGATGCTGGAAAAGGAGTGAAGATGAAGACTCGGAGGTTTCTCCACATCACAGAGAAGTAAATGGCACAGCCAATACAGGCACAGGCCTTCTCCCTGCTCATCTGTTGTTCAGCCTGCCCCACCTCGACTCTGTGGGGCTCATCTCTCTGGGGAGACATAGCATGGAAAAGTAAAATTGGATTCAATAAGGTAGTTCAGATTTGCAAAATTCTGGAGGTGTTATTCAAATATTATTTATTATCACCACAGAGGAAAACAATAAACATTGTAGAATGCAGTGGGGTCCGACAAGCAGGAGTTTGAATTTCAGCACTGCCATTTATAGTCTGTGTGATTTGGGACAAGTTACTTCAATGTTCCAGTAATCAGCTTCTTTATCAAGAAAATGAGGATGATAATTACATTTACCTCATGTGATTTTTGCAATAATTAAATGACAGAACATAAGCTTGTGCTGCCATTCCTACAGAAGAGATCTAATAAAGTGGGTAATTCTCATTCTTATTTTAATGACTTATGCAAAGTGCTTAGCTCAGTCATATCCTGGCACTCACTAAATGCCAGCCCTAACTCTTGGTAAAGGGCAAGTAATTATAGAGGGGGATGGAGACTTAGGCCTTAACAGAATGATTTTTAGTGACAAGCTACTCACTTCTTCTTGAGTAATTTTGACTTAAAAATGAATTAGTAATCTTTGAATTCACCTATTACCCCCATAAGTTCCCCACTTCCCCCCCATTTTAAGATGTTCTGCCTTTTTGGGCTAGACCAATGTACACCTTCTGTGTATTGATTTATGATTTTACCTGCAACTCCTGGCTCCCTAAAATGTATAAAATCAACTATAATCTGACTACCATGAGACCACTTGCTCAAGACTTTTTGGGTTTGGCTCCCTAAGCTATGATCACACACCTCTAGCTCAGAGTAAACCTTTTGAAATTAAAAAAATTAAAATGAATTAGCTACAGAATTAAGAAATCATCATTGTCATAAGCCTAATAAATCACAGTACTTATCACTTTATGCAAGTCTTTCCATAAATACAGTCGGCCTTCCACATCCCTGGGTTCCATATCATGGATTCCTCTGGGGATTGAAAATATGGAGGAAAGTAAAAGTATGGATGTGCCTGTGCCAAACATGTACAGACTATTTTTCTTGTCATTATTCTTTGAAAATTTCACTATAACAATTTTTCATGTTATATTTGATAGTGTGGGTAATCTAGACATGAATTAAAGTATAGGGAAAGATACGCATAGGTCATATGCAAATACCAAACCATTTTATATGAGGGACTTTATTTTGGTATCTGCAAGGAGTCCTAGGACCAGTTCCCCATGGACACCCAAGATGGTTCCTCTAATTACTTTCTGTCACATCCACTCTTCTGCCCTTAGTTCATTTCTCTGCTTTTCTTGGCCTATCACTTGCTTCTCCTCCCTCCCTTTAATATCTCTCTCTAGGCCTCACTGCCTGCCATATTCAACCTAACGTATTCAGTCCCAACGTAAATGCTATATGCCTATGCAGCTTCCCCACCATCCTCCTGTCTCCCAACAGAAGCTGGGCAAATGTCCCCTGGTGTTTCTGAGTCTTCTGCCCTTTCATTTTGGTACAAGACATCACCTGTGATTAACAAAAGAGTGAAGTGGTACAAAAATACATCTAGATAGAAGGAGTAAGTTCCAGTGTTCAGTAGTATGGTGGAGGAATTGTAGTGAACAATACTTTATTGTATATTTGCTAATAACTAAAAGAAAAGAGTGTTTCCAACACAAAGGGAAGATAAATGTTTGAAGTGATGGATGTCCTAATTACCCTGATGTGATCATTACAGGAGAAAAGAGTCTCTTTAAAGCTACCTTACTGGCCCTTTGATTTTTATAGTTGGTATTTTATTGGTAAGTCACTGAATTAAACCTATCCTTTTCTATTTGCAAGGCACCTAATGTAGCTAATTGTTACCATACTGCGCAATTCTTTAATCGTCGTTTCCTTGGTGTGGATTAATATGGCCCCTATTGATTCTTTAGAGCCTTTATACAGGTACTAAAATATCACATATATCCCCCAAAGCATAAGAAGTTATAGGTAATATATGTGTACATATGCGCACACATAAAAATATATTTTTGAAAGTAAGCAGAATTACTTGCAAAATTCTTTTTAAGTTCTTGACCTTAAGAGACAGATAATGTGATCCAAAACTGGCTTGCTGGCAGCTTTTGAGAATCTGTGCTCAACAATTATACACATGCACACTCATTACATGTGCAAGTGTGGTATAGTAACGCGTTACGTAACAACACTTTTGTCAGTGACGGCGTGCACAATAGTGGTGCCATGAGATTATAATGCCATGTGTTCTGTGCCTTTGGGATGTTTAGATCGATATACGAATACCATTGGCCTACAGTATTCAGCACAGGAACACGCTGTACAGGTTTGTAGCCAAAGAGCAATTAGGCTGTCCCACGGCCTAGCTGTGTCGTAGGTTTGTCTTTGCCTCTGAGGAAGTGATTTTCTACCTGTGTGCTGTGGCACACTGATTTGCCATGAGAGCATCTTAGGTGTGCCACAAACATTTTTAAAGATTATTAATTAAATTATTTTCAAAAGTAGTTCAAAGCACAGTAAGTGTATTCCTTTTTTCTTACTCTCTTTTTTTTTTTTTTTTTTTTTTGATCAACATAGTTTAAGTGTGCCGTGGCAGTTTAGCTCTAGGTTCGAGTGTGCCAGGAGATACAAAAGATTGAAAAACACTGTTCTGTGATGTTTATAAAATGACAAAATCACCTACCAACACTAGACCATACCCCTTTCATTAAGCAATTCATGACTGCTCTCACATTCCCATAAATTCTGCAGGTCGGCAAGGTCCCTGAGAATGTACTTAAATTGCATGTGTAATGTCCTCCTGAAGGATATCCAGAATAGATATCAGCTATATACTATGATTAATACAAATGACAAATTATCTGTGCTCAACTATAACCCCAGATAAAATGCTCATGCATCTCAGCAGTGAGAGGAATTTGTAGTATCCGGGTATGTGGTGGAAGGATTTTCTGGACAGGTTTTTTGGAAGAGCTTATTCTGGAACTGAATTTTAACTAATGAGTAACATGTATATTTGTTAATTTAAGGTAGAAGGAATGCAATAAGAGAAGAAATATAATAGAACAGGAATGGGGAGAAGAATGGGAATTGAAATGAGTTAAGTATGGTGGGCCAAAAATGCATGTGCATCTATGTGTGTTTTTATTTGCATGTATACACACACACACATATATATGTATGAATGTGTGTGTATATGTGTGGGTGTGGGCACATGTGTGTACATACTGGGAAAAACAAAGTTGGAAAGGGAACTTAGAGCCTGAAGGTAAGGAAGTACCTTTGTCTGACCATTTGTATAATTTGTTCTATAGACTAGAGGAGTTAAGAATTTTAAGGATGAGACTGACAAGAACTATGTAGGTCACACACTAAGTTTTGAGACAGGTTGTGTTACAGCCCATTATTTCATTTCCAAGAAACAAAGTCAAAAGTGTCCTTTCTGATTCATCCATGCAAATTTCAACTTGCCCGGCTTATCAGTGCTGTGGGAGGGCTTCATCTGCTTCCACTCCACAAGCACAGATTTTATGTGTCTTGATTTTTGTATATCTCAAACCTTGGTAATGACCCATGTATAACTTAAAAGCTATAAATTTTTGAGCTGAGTAGAGGATGATTAAGATAGCAGAGAGATTAGACAAGTTAAGATGCTAATTAAATAAAATTTCATTTAAAATACGGAAAATGTCAATGATTTAAAATAACCATTAGCAAGACTGAGCTTTGCCCAACGTTTTGGGCATCAATTCCTTTTAACAGAGCTCCAGCACTTTAGCAAGTCAAGTGCAAGAAATTAGGAACATCCAGATTTCGTTCTGAGGAAGTGAAGTTTTAGAAATGAAGAGCACATTTGAGAAATTCTTTCTAAAGTGTTAATGTATTCCAATTATTAATATTTGGGATGATGAAATTCAGATCGGGAGTTGAATGCTCTTTCTCCTCCTGGCAGATGCTTCCGATTCTGAAAATCATTGTTGAAATCAAGTTTCATTTTCTTAACAAAAATTCACTGAACCTAGAAAATGGATCAAAATAGAAAAAAAAACATTCTCATGGAATTTTAACTGCCATTTAGATGGCCTGTTTGAGGATTATATGAGGACACTGAAGTAAAACAATTTCCATATATGCAGTAAGTACCAGGTATTAACAGCTCTTAATTATGTTGTTATTATCACCTCTAATACAAATGCTTAATTATACAAATGTGGTCCCTCCAGGGCTTGTTATTCTGAAATCTGTGGTTGTGGAGATTGGCACATGAATGTACCCTTGGTGAGAATAGGTGCCTCATTCCTGTATCTTGGCATCTAACATCTCACCGGCCAGTCCATTGAGGGTCATACCACTGAGACCTTTCCTTGTGCCAATTTCACACAAAATACTGTCATTTAAACCTCTCAACATAATTTTTACAAAAACCAAAAATTTTAATGCTTAGGAAGATTTTTTTTTTTTTTTTGTTAATCTCACTGTTATCTAGAGAAAATACCAGGGACCAAATCTAGAGTTTTCTATTCTACCTTCAGTGCTTTTTTGGATACCTCAGTACAGCTTCATGAGGCTGTTAAAATTTTGAGTGAATGCAGTGCTTACCGCACATCCGATCCCCAGGACTTCTCGGCACACTTTATACAAAGCCAGAGGTGTACTGGAAGAAGTTCGAGAATTTTATGAGTCAGTTGTTAAAAAAAAAAATTAACTTGAAATTGGGCATAGAGGAAGTATGTTCACCACAGAAACAGACAAAGACTGCAAGTCTGCCCCTACCCCCTCCATACATGGATAAACCCATGGCTGGTTGTGAAACAGTCACTGCAGATACTGGAAGTCACTTGGTAATTCAGTGGTGAATGAATACCCTGTCTTCTGACCAACTCCCCTCCTTTGGATGTAATCATCCAATTTGAAACTAAAATTGTCAGTTATGAAAAATTTCACAGAATTAATGGAATCTAGAAAGTCCCATATTATTTTCAGAATAGTCACTATCAATTTTATGTTATGGTGAAAAATAAAGTGTAGCCATTCAATTACTATTAAAATTAGTAATTTCTAAGTAGTGGTACTTTGAAGATTGTGGTATAACTCTTCTGCCCATTTGCCCGATTTGTTTGAACCAAATTAGCACTGAAAACTTACTCAGATGTACATAGTTGTTCCATCATCACAAAAATCCAACATAATATTTTTGTGATAAAAGAGATTTTGGAGCACTCAGATTATCTCCTAGGGATTCTCTGCCCTTGGCATGGGCCAATTAAACATTCTAATAGCGCAACTACTATAGGTGATATTACCAAATATTAAATTGATTGTTTACACAGCATCTGCCTTGGGTGAAGGCAGCTGAACGTGAGTTTGGAAAGAATTGTACAGAAAGCTCTGGATCCTCTTCCTGGAGTAATCTGAGTGCTCTCATGCACTCTTGGAGAATTTCAATGACTCTGCTTACCATCTATACTGCAGCATGCATTTCTTAGGCTGGAAGAATGAGAAAGGAAAGAAATTAGCATTTATCCAGCTTCCAGTATTAGTCAGGTGCTTTATATGTTGACTAAATCCTTACTCTAGCCCTGTTGAGTATTACTATCATCACTTTGCATGTGGAGTAACTGGAGTTGAGAGAAGTTAAGGAATTCATGCAAAATCATGCAAATGGAAAAAGAAATGCTGTGAGCAAAGAGACATGAGAGAATAGGAAAGAGGAGTACCGGAGAATGAGTTAGTGATGTGGTGGGGCAAAACTGCACGTGTGTGTGTCGTGTGGGTGTCTGTGTGTGTATGTGTGTATGTAGTGTGTGCATGTAACCCTGGGATTCAGAATTTGGCCTATTTGATTCCTAAGACATTAAAAGATTGCATCAGATACATATTAGGCACTTGCCCATTGCATTCACTTTAAAATGAAGAGTAAAGCTTGTTTTAGAGACAAGGGCATTGAGGTTCAGGGAGACTAAGTAACTTGCCCCAAATCCCACAGTAAATAATAAGAAGATTTAATATTTAAAACCAGGTCTGTCTGATCTCATGCTGTTTAAAAGACATAAATCCAAATAGGGGACAATACACTTCATGATGGTTTTGCCTTTTTTATTTACATGACATGGTTCGACTCTTCCACCCCATACATGTAAGCTAGAAATCATGCCCATGTTATGATTGCTGTAATTCCAACGCACAGTTTGGATCAATGCAGGTGCACTGCAAGTAATGTTTGAATAAATCTATGAACTACAAGAATAGAATGAAATTAAATTCTCACACTTGGCAGTATCTCCCTGTGATATAAATGAGCTCCGGAAGTACAGTGGATTAGAGGATAATAAGTCCAATTCAGAGTGAGGAGCACTGATAGGTTGTCTATTATGCATGCACGGGCAAAAGAAGGGTATTCGATGGAGAGCGTCCAGCCTGAAACCCCAGGAGAACGTGCTGATGATGGTAAGAGCCTGACCCTAAGGCCTGACTTTTCTCCACAGAGAGAGGAACATGACACAGCCTTGTCATTGGTTTGCTTTACTGACTGTACAGACTTGGCTCATAGAAATGAAGGAGGCAAGACAGGCTTCGATGGACCCCAGTTCTAGGAACTAGGGAACAGTTGTGAGCTCACTATTGCAACTAGGAATCCTGTGAACGTCCAGACATGTAAACAGTTATTTCTAAGTAAAGAAGAAAAGGTGATCAGGAGGGGAAAGAAGACTGGCAAAAATAAGGAAAAAATAGGAGAAAAGCGAGAGGGAGACATTTATTGAATCATTACTCCATACCAAATACTATTCATAACTTAATTAATCAATATTTGTGGCAGATTCCTAATGTATTATTATCTCCACTTTATATACCAGATACACAGGTTCAAAGAGGTAAGTAACCTTGTCACATAGATATCCAGCAGTGGAGTTGCGTTTAAATACAAGGTTCTTTGACTTCAAATAATAAAAGACAGAATTACTATTTGTAAGTATTCAACATGAGAGACACTGGGTGTTTAACTCACATTTAAGAGTCACAGCAATATTGCAAAGTAGGTATTGAAATTCCTCTCTTATGGATAAACATATGAGACACAGGACTTACCAGCCTTGTTAAAAGTCATGCTTATAGGTCTCAGGATTTTGAAATCTGTTATTTCTTACTCCAAAGCTTATGAGCTTTTACCATACACTCCCACCATTACAGATAATCTACTTCAAAGGCATATAGTCCTTTAAGACTATAGCCCACCTTTCTAATATTCCAAGTACTTCTAGCAACTTGGAATTTCAAAGTCAATAATTTACTTATGTATGTAACCTCATAACATATCTATTATTTATGATATGACGATTTTCCCCATAGCAACACTCCCTTACATTCTATATCTTGTTAGTGAAAAAGATTAAAGCCACTTGGGAGGAAGTTGGTGGCATATAAGAACATAGCAACTTCTTTTCCCAAAGCACAAATTTGAAAAAGACTCAAATTTTAGAAATATAAAGAATCTAAGAATTAGAAAGCCTAACCCACCCAGGATCCCACATGTAAACTTCTTATAATGACGCCGTCATATTTTCATGGTGGGGGACAGAGGGAAAGACTATTCTCTGTGCTATTTACCACAGATGACTTTACAAAGTTCTGCATTTGATATGCTCAGTTATCAAGATGATAGCACTCATGTGCATGATGCAATGGTACATTTCAAAACTATTAAGTAAAGAGTGTAATTGTCTTACCACAACAAATAAGTAAGTGAGGTGATGATGGATGTGTTAATCATTCAATGTAAGCATTTCACATTGTATATCAAATCAGTACACTGAACCCCATAAATGCATCAGTGTACACAGTTAAGATTTAATAAAAAAACATTTAAAGAGATAATAACACTCATATGTTATATATACCAAGCCCCAGGTAAAATACTAAGTGTTTTACATACTTCAGCTCAGTTAATCCTTATAATAACCTTAGGAGAAAACTGATATTCAATGACGTTAACACCTTTTCCCTACAATTCATAAGTGGCACGGCTGAGAGTTAAACTTGAGCCTGCCAGACACCAAGGTTTTGCACTCAAAATGAGCATGGCTAATTAGAGCCGTCACCTAAGTGTTGCTCACGTGCTTCTGGTTTATACAGTAGTCTGATCTGCCAGTCTATCTACTGAAAGCATAGAAAGTCTATTTTTTTTTTTTTTTGAGACAGAGTCTCACTATGTCACCCTTGGTAGAGTGCCGTAGCATCACAGCTCACAGAAACCTCAAATTCTTGGGCTTAAGTGATTCTCTTGCCTTGGCTTCCCAAGTGGCTGGGACTAGAGGTGCCCGCCACTGAGCCCAGCTAATTTTGTCACAGTTGTCATTGTTGTTTAGCTAGCCCAAGCCGGGTTTGAACCCACCACCCTCAGTGTATGTGGCTGGTGCCGTAACCACTGTGCTATAGGCGCAGAGCTGAAAGTCTATTTTTAACAAAGTCTCTTCTCTCCACTGGACTTCAATTTCCTACTGTGTAAAATGAGGGGATTTTACAAGATCATTGCAAAATGTTCCATGAGGACATGTGCTTGAGAGGTGCTGGGTGAGGGGAAGTCTATCCCCACCCTGCCTCTGCAATTTTACTTTCTCAGCTTTAAAATAGGAATAAAAACACCTAACCTGTGAATTCCCATAGACTTAATGGGGAAAAAACTGTGTTGACAGTGCCCCATGCAACTTCAGGAAAATGAGATCAACACATTTCAAGTTCTCATCTTTCCCTCTTAACAAGAAGCTTGTGAGAACAAGAGCATTAATAAAAGGAGAAGGCCAAGTCTTTGGGATAAATTATATAACACAGCAGAGCACTGATACATGAAAATATAACAAGCCTCCTTCTCCTATTTTTTGTTCCTGTTTTCTCTAACAAGCAGGATGAAAAAAATAAATCTAGGAATAAAAATATGACATGAGTTTTAAAAATGGGGGAAAAAAGCCCTGGAGGAATTATGAGAAAAGATTTGATCTTATCCTTCCCTTCCGTCACTCGGCTGAACTTTAGTCCTACTAGTGTTAAATCTAATCATTCACTGAAGAAATATTAACTGGGAGCCCACTATGTGCCCAGTCCTGGGCTTGCTTCTGAGGTAGGTGAGAACTTAGTCCCAGCCCTCCATGTACTAAAAGTGGCACTCAAAGGATACAGGCAAATAAAATTTTTATTTTAAAGTAGTGCAAAAAGTACTCTACTAAGGAAAGGACAACTTGTTCATAGCCAGTGTTTGAGAAGCCACAAGGGACACTGACTGACACGAGCCTAAGAGAGGAAGGTGCATTTTCTAAAAGAAATGAATGGAAGGACCATAAGGTTCTGAAGCTCTGATGGGTGAGTGAGTAGGAGAGCCTTCAATGGCTCACCTGGGGTCTGCGCCTTTATTTCAAGAATATAGGGCAGCACAGAAGTACTATGACAGTGATCAGAGTCAATTGCTTCACTACCACATGCAGACAGACAATACGTGTACATGAGGTGCGAGAGTGCATGTGTGTGTGTGTGCACAGGTGTGAAGGGGGGAGACAACTCTGAGTCTAGGGCCGTATCTGGTATTAATCTTCTTTGGGGAGATTTCTGCTGCTCTGGGCCCTCAGTAGAGGCCCACACACTCTCTCCCAGGGCCAGTTTTGTGGCAGGTTTCTTTCCTCTTCTCCCTTCGAAAGCCATTTCAGGTATTTTCCTTTCTTCCCCAAACAGTACACGAAGGCTGAAATGGGTGAAGATTTGTCAAGAAAGGTCAATGGTTAATAGGCACACCTGGGAAGGTCACAGTCTTTTCTTACATTCATTCTTCACACAGTCTTTTCTATGGTTCCTCAAGCCTCAAGTATCTCTAGACAAAGGATAATTACTCAAGGTAAGATGGTCAAGTATCTCATGCAGAGCCTTCCTCATGTGGTAGACACCTCAAAACCACATCAGGAAGGGGACCCTCTTCTATGCAGGTTAGAAAAAGAACCCTATTTTCAATTTACACACACAAACACACACACACATATGAGTGGAGAACAGTCCAGCTCTACACAGATAAGGACTTTTAACTATTTTATCTTTCTTTGTGTTTTTATAATATTTTCTTACTCTAAATGTGCCTATACTGCTATTTCATAATTTTTTAATTTAATTTTTATTACATCAAAACTGCATACATTTATGGGGTACAATATGAAGATTTGATATACAGTGTGGAAGGCTTAAATCAAACTGATTAACATAACCATCACCTCACTTACTTCTTTTTTGTGGTAAGACATTTATAACTTACTCTTACTTATTTTGCAATGTACCCTTGTGCTGTGCCCATTAGGTGAGATCCCACCAAATGCCCTCCCTCCGGTCTTTATTTCATAATTTATCTCTCTGAGACACATCAGTTGACTTTAGAAGTCGAGGACACTTCCAGCCAACCTCTCTCTACCTTTAATCCCCTGAGTGTCAGGCTCTCTCTGCCATCCTTGGCTCTCTCCCCATTCCCCATCCCCACCCTCCACAGGCATTTCTCCTGCTTAGATACTTCCAAGTGTAATCGTATTTTGGCATCTCCTTCTCAGAAGACCTGGATTAACAGATTGTCTTTCTTAAATCCTCCTGTGGTGGCTTCACAGGATGAAGTCCCAATTCATGGGGAGATGGTACACAGCCCTCCCTCAACAAGCACTAGACACCCTGCTGATCATAACCTGCACCTGCACTTCCGTCTTCACGCACTCCATTCCCTTTCTCAATTCTGGAGTTCCCTCCCTTCTCCTGCCTACTTGGCAGACTCCTAATAATTCCAGATATTATTCAATAATTCACTCAACCCCCCTCTCTCACCCCTCACCTGCAGAAGGAGGACAATGCCAGTTTCCCCATCACCCTCACAACACTGCTGCGATGTCTACTGTGGTTTTGACCACAAGGTGGGGTGGCTCTGTTGATGGGCTTGACTTCCCAGCTAGGGTAATGTTCTTGAAAGGCAAACTGCACCCCATACTCCTTCTTACTCTGTCAATAGGTAACAAAACATTGAAGTTGTTGTGAAGAGAGAGACTAGATTTAAACCCTGGCTTTATCACTTATTAGTTACTCCATTTAGATGAAATGGCTTAATCTTTCAAAGCCAAATGAGGCTTCTCTGTCTAGTGAGGACAACACTGAGGGGTCTTCAGACTTTCTACAAAGAGTTTCATACTTCATCCCTGATGCAGAGGCTCTCATATATTCCCACAGTATGGAGTTTAATTTGATTTGCGACTAAATGGGGCTATTGGTGTGTTATCTTTCAAAGGGAGAAAGGCTGAGTGTATATTATATGCTAGGAGACAAGTGAACCAAATATTTGGCTGCAAAAAATTAACTGTGTAGTTTATTAATTCTCTCCCCCAAACAATTCTGAGTTCTTTTTTTTCCAAGCAGATACTAGGACTGCACCTCTTTGACTTCTTGGAGGTAATCATGGCTATGTAAATTTCCTTCATTATTTCCATTTGCTGAGATTATAGGGCTGTTAATTAAACATGATCAAAAGAATTCTAGATGGTTCCATAACCTTTGCCCCCTGGTGTTACTTTCAGAATCATGATACCTTACAAAAAAGGTATTTTGCAGATGTAATTAAGGCTACTAAGCAGTTGATCATCAGGACCAGCCTAATTTAATCATGCCCATCCTTTAAAAGCAAAAAGATTTTTCTGGCTGGTGGCAGAAGTCAGGGTCAATGCATGAGGAGGACTTAAGAAGAGGAAGACTTTCTGTTGCTAAGATGAAGAAGGTCATGTGGAATGACCTGAGAATAGCTTCTATGAGCTGGGAGTGATCTCAACCCAACCACTAGCAAAAAATTATAGTTTGCTGACAACTCAGATGAGCATGGATGTGAATTTTTCCCCAGAACCTCCAGGTGGAAGATCTACCTGCCCAATACTCCAATTTCAGTCTTCAGACCCTACTGAGAAGACTTAGATTTGAGACCTACAGAACAGTGAGCTCATAAGTAGGCAAACATTAAGCTACCTGGTTTGTGATCATTTGTAATTTAGCAATTGAAAATTAATACATTACAACACCATCACCTAGCTCATCCAGACTGGCACACAATTCAGATTGTGCTGAGGGACATTCCACTGTGAATTTTTTAAAGTAAAAACTATGCCTTAAAGATTGGTTTTGTGAGAGCCTAGAAAAGTTCCTGACACATAATATGTGCTTATTACTCATGAGGTTAATTAGATTGAGAAACAAGATTAAGGTAATATGTTTAGCAATGTACCTGACATGGACAAAATCACGTTATATTGATCACTCATAGGTACACTGAAGAATGTATCACAGCTCTTGGTGAATTGCATAGTAGCAGCATGGATACTATATATAGTCAGAATATACTAAACATACACTATACCTGAAAAATCTGAATAAACAAGGCTACAGTCTTGGGAATAATAAGCACATATATTTTTAATTCCTCAAGAAGCCACCTTTGAATTCTCAGACTAGGTGAAATCTTTCAGTTCCATTTGTTCAAAGCATCCTCTACTTCTCCTTTAAGAATTTTTTCAACTTATGAAATAATTATTACAAAAACTATTTATGCAATTGACTGCTTAAGATCTGGCTACTCCATCTGAGGACAGAAACTATGTCTGGTGAGTTAGAGTTATTTCTGTGACATTGCCTAATTTCTGACATATGGTCAATGTTCAATGTAAAGTCTCAAAAGAGAGGAAGAACCAGTCATAAGGTAACAGCATCAATCTTTGGTAATGTAAATGCTCCAGAGGTTAGGACTCACTGTTCAAAAGATATGTAAAGGAAGAGGAATACTGGCCAAAATGCTAGGGACATGGCATTAGGACCATATTAGGACATCATTCTGTGGAAGGAGTCTAGCTAAATCTTGTGGAGTTTGGGGGACTCCAATTTAATTAGTTGGGGTTTAAAGGGACTGTAGGACAAGCAAGAAAAATCCTCCTTTCAGTTTGGAGAGTTGTAGGGAAATCCAAACCCAGTTGAGAACCAGGTGGGAAGCTAGGCTGTCTCATTTTGAGATTCTGGTGGCAAATTTGTTTGACACCTGTGACCTAGAACTAGAGAAGACAATAGGATCAAGATTGGGAGATCAGGTGTAGTTCTGGAGAAGGAAGTTAATTCCAAAACATGTAAGACACTTGATAACCACGAACGATAATTACCTAGTGCTGATTTTGTGTTAGGAACTGCTTAAGAGCTTTAAATGTTGTCCTCATTCATCTGCAGGTAAGTGCTAGTAGTATCTCCATTTTAAAGATGAGAACTTGAAACACAGGTTCTTAAGTTTATAAAGTCAGCCTCAAGGACATAAGGCCGATCAGTGGTCAAAAATAGCAGTCTGAGCTCTGAGTGCACACTCTTCAGCATCATCACAATATGAGGTGATGAAAGGGAGTATATACTGGAAGCCACAGATGGAAGTTCAAATCTAGTCCTACCATTTTGCAGCTAGAGTAATCTGAACACATTTGTTAACCTGTCCGAGTTTCAGTGTCCTTTTCCACAAAGTAGACACAACTATACCTAAGTCCAGGACTGACAATAGAATTATATAATGATAATCATGGAAAGTGTTCAACAGATAACATTTTTAACATATCTTATATAATCCCTTTAACTTCTGTCTCTTTTGTGAGTAATTTGAGCACTAGAGGGGGCTTTTATTTGAGTGTGGAGATCCTTAGACCTTACCCAGCAAGGAGGATCAGAGAAAGAGGCAGGTGAGACAATTGAGACTTGCCTGCTTTACTATTTCTGTGCCTGTTTTCTTGTTGCTGACTTAAGATATTAGTGCTTACAGGGCTTTTATGAAGAGCAAACGAGATCGTTTTCATGAAAGTGCTCTGCAAACCTAATGTAAGAGCACGCCAGGTATTGTTATTCTTTCCTTTCCATTTCATTCAACAGAATAAAGTCAGGAAGAATCCCAAAGCCTGAACATTGTTAGGAGACAGATTTTTGTTCTCAATTGTTCTTAGAAATTCTAAAAGTAGTTCCAGCCTGAGTATTGAAACTATTTCAATTTCCCTTTAAATTCAGAGGTGCCAAAACATCGTGATTTAGGCTCCTGGGAAATACCACCAGAGCTGTGTTCTTGCTCTTGGTTTTAATCAACTATCAGTACTTAGCTGAAAGTGAGAAAATAATGTCCTCAGTCATGGGTCAGCATTTTATAAAGACAGTCTGGTTCACCTATTGAGGAATTACTATGGTTTGAAGCCCTTCAAACTTAGCATGGTTCCCAAGGCTCTTCATAGTCTGAAATCAATTTTACTTCTATTGTTCTGTTTTTCCCCTCCAGCTTGCAGTCCCAACCCTATTTGCACTGATCCACTCACCACTCAGTTGAATCACTCAATCCCATGAATCTGTGCTTTCATCATGCTTTTTCTCTACCTAGAATGAATAAAATGAATAAGTGTCTTATCACCACCAGCCTCCCATCACCTCATTAGACTTCTCCATCCTGCAATCTTGCAAGAACTCACATGCACCCTGAGCTCTCAAGTCCTCTTTTCTCTATCTTATTCTCAACCAGAATTCATGTTTTCTTCTACTGTGCTCCTCGTTGGGACCATTTATTAATACAGCCATACCTTCCTCCCTCCTTTTCCCATTGGTATTTTCCTATTCATCCTCTCTCCATCCCTCTGTCATCCAACATCTGGATGTCTCCTGTATTCCAGGCACTGTCCAAAATTTTAAAATGCTACAAGAAGGGGGAAAAACAAAATGAACTAACAAAACACTAGGTCTCATCCTTCAGATAGTCCTCCATTTAATATGAATAATTACAAAGTATTGTGGTTGCAGTGAGCTAATAAGATAACAATAACAGCAGAGGATGGAAAATGTTTTCTCAGGGGGAAATCAAAGAAGCCTTCAGAAAGGAGGGGTTATCCACACTTACTCCTTTTGCAAGATGAATAAGAAATTGCCATATGGAACACTTGTACTGCAGCAATTTTCATGTTGTTATATGCTACATGAATTCTAGGTGTTATCTGAGAGCATAAACCATGTGCTGTTATTCACTCATAGTCTTTTGAAGAATGCCTGGCACATTGAAATGAATAGATAGATGGTGTTGTGTAGGAAGAAGAAAAATATTTTCTCTTCCTTGACATAAAAAAGCTCATTATAGCAAGATAGGCCAAAATCCAAACTTAGAGATGGGCCCTCTGACAGCTAACCTCAAGTTACATTGTTAAGCAATAAACACAACTAATGCCTATTAAGCATTTAGTATATTACAGACACTTGCTGAATATTTTTCCCTGTATTATCAAAATCTATAATGCAAGCTAGGATATTGGGGCTATTATTATTTCTGTTGTGTTTCCATAGTATTATTTCTGTGTTGTTTCAGTCTTCTGAAAAGACTGAGGCACAAAGAGTTAAAGCAGCTTGTCCAGATCACAGAGTTGTGACTCAGCTGGGATTCATCTCCAGCTCTTAGCTACTGTACATCAAAGTTAATCAGTACTCCTACAACCACTTCACTTTATTTTATTCTTGGGCCAGCATATAAGTTCTAGATATTTGTGCATTGTATCTTCTTCCAATTTTCATAATTTCATTGATTTCCTCCTAGGCACTCTCCATGGGAGTGAAGAAAAAATGGTATGGGGGCAGAGGGCAGTATGCTCAGACAGGAGGAGGGACAGAAGCAAAGATGCAGAAGAATGATAAGAAAAATGACATGTTAGATATACAAAAAAAGTATTTGATATTGCCGAAACATAGACAGGAGGGAAGTTAGTGGTACTTCTTTAAAGATTTGTTTATTTCTTATAGAGGGAGGGTTTTAACACCCTTTTGAAAGTCTATGCATTTTATCTGCTAGAAGGATGTATGTGGATAGACCAAAGATAGAGGGTTGGTCAACAGTATAAAGTTCCTCAGAACACAAGAAGTACAGGTTTAGCAAGGAAGAATGACAGGCATTCTTATTTCCATGAGGGGAAGCAAGAGAGACTAGAGGTAGATGCATATAAGAAAGAGATAAGACATGTACCAGATACATTTAAGAAAGAGATAAGACTTATGTGCCATGCTTAGTAATTAATATTTTGTCTCGGAGGTTAGAAGTAGAACAAGAACATTCCCAAATTGTTTTTTTCTACTGTCTACTCTTCTGGCAATATGGAGAATAGATTAGAGGGTATGAGACAGGCTAAGGGAACTCAGAGAGCTGTAGCAATAATCCAGGTGCAAGGAAAAAAGATGGGTGTCATGGTTTAAATGTTTCCACAAAAACTCAGCTGAAATCTGATAACCATTGTGATGATTTTGAGATATCATTTTTTTATTATTATTATTTCAGGGTAATGTAAGGATACTAACAACCAGGTCACAATATTTGAATTTGTTAGGTAGAGTCCCATTTGCAGTTGTATCCCACACCCAAAAGGTTTGCCATATACCCTTACATTGTGCCCATTAAGTGGGAGCACCCCAAAACCACCCCCTCCTCCCTCCTCTCTCCTCCATCATTGCCCCACCCCCCATAACATGCATTGAATTGAGTTTTTCTCCTATGTGGGTGGGAATTATATTTTCTACTGGCTTCATATTAGTATTGAGTACATTGGATATTGGTTTACCATTCTTGTGATACTTTACTGAGAAGAATGTGTTTCAACTTCGTCCAGGTTAATACAAAAGATGTAAAGTCAACATCTTTTTATGACTAAATAGTATTCTATGGTATACATATACCACAGCTTGTTAATCCATTCCTGAGATGATGGGCATTTAGGTTGTTTGCACATCTTGGTGATTGTAAATTGAGCTACAATAAACAATCCAGTGCAAATGTTCTTATGGTAAAATGATTTTTTTTTTGTTCTGGGTAGATGCATCATAGTGGGATTGTAGGGTCAAATGGGAGGTCTAATTTGAATTCTTTGAGGATTCTCCATACATCTTTCCAAAAAGACTATGTAATTTTCAGTCCCACCTACAGTATGAAAGTGTTCCAGTCTCTCCACATCCACACCAGCACCTGCAACTTTGGGACTTTGTGATGTGGGCTAATCTTACTGGGGTTAGGTGATATCTCAAGGTGGATTTGATTTGTACTTCTCTGATGATTAAGGATAATGAGCATATTTTCATATGTTAGTTAACCATTCATCTGCCTTCCCTGTTTATGTCTCTTGCCCAGTGATAGGTAGGGATGGTTTGCTCCTTTGTTGTTGATTAGAGTTCTTTATAGATCCTAGTTATCAGACCTTTGTCAGATTCATCACATGCAAACATCTTTTCCCATTATGAAGGTTGTTTATTTGCTTTGATTGTTGTGCCTTTAGCTATGCAGAAGCTTTTCAATTTAATTAAGTTCCATTTGTTAATTTTTGTTGTTGTGGCAATTTCCACAGAAGTTTTCTTCATAAAATCTTTCTTCATGCTGACATGCTCAAGAGTTTTTTACATACTTTCTTCTGGGATTTTTATTGTTTTATTCCTTAGATTTAAATCTTTTATTCATCTTGAATCAATTTATGTAAGTGTGAAGGTGCAAGTTGAGTTTCAGCCTTTTACATGTGGTTATCCAGGTCTTCTAGCACTGTTTATTGAATAGGGATTCTTTTCCCCAACGTGTGCTTTTATGTTTTTATCAAAGATCATATGGCTATATGAGGCTTGTTTCATCTCTTGGTTTTCTATTATGTTCCAAATGTCTATGTCTCTTTTTTTGTGCCAATACCGTGCTGTTTTGATCACTGTGATCTTGTTCTATTAGCCTAAAGTCTAGTAGAGACAGGCCTCCAGCTTTGTTTTTATTATTAAAAATTTTCTTGTCTACACAGGTTTTTTTTTTTCTGGTTCCATATGAAATAAAGAACTATTTTATCCAGTTCTTCAAAGTATGATGTTGGTATTTTAATGGGGATTGCATTGAATGTGTAGATTGCTTTGGTATTGTGGACATTTTAATAATGTTGATTCTTCACAGCTAGGAAAAATCTTCCATTTGTTAATGTCTTCTGCTATTTCTTTTCTTAGAGTCTCATAATTCCCTTTGCATAGTTCCTTCACCTCATTTGTTAAGTATTTTTATAGATACTTCATTTTCTTTGAAGCTACTATGAAGGGAGTTGTATTTGATTAGCTTCTCAACTTGGATGTTATTGGCATATACAAAAGTTACTGATTTACAGACATTGATTTTATACCCTGAGATATTATTATATTTCTGGATCACTTCCAGGAACCTTGTGGTTGAGTCTCTGGGGTTCTCTAAATATAAGAACATGTCATTGGCAAAGTATGAGAGTTTGATCTCCTCTGCCCCCATTTGGATGCCCTTTATATCCTTCTCTTGCCTGATTCCATTGGCTAGGACATGCAGTACTATGTTGAATAGTAGTGGTGATAGAGGACATCCTTGTCTGGTTCCAGTTCTAAGTGGAAAATCTTTCAGTTTTATGCCTTTCAGTATAATATTAGCTGTGGATTTGTTGTAGATGGTTTCAATCAGATTAAGAAATGCACCACTTATGCCTATATTCTTAAGGGTTCTTATTAGAAAAAGATGATGAATTTTATGGAATGCTTTTTCTGCATCTATTGAGAGGATCTTATGATCTTTGTTCTTCTTTCTATTGATATAGTGAATTACATTTATGGATTTTAGTATGTTAAATGAGTCTCACATCTCTGGGATGAAACCTACTTGATTGTAATGTATAATTTTTTTAATGTGTAGCTGTAATATATTGGCTAAGATTTTATTGGATATTTTGGCATCAATATTCATTAGTGAAATTGGTCTGTAAGTCTACTTTTTAGTTGGGTCCTATCCTGGTTTAGAATTCAGGTGATGTTTACTTCATAGAACATGTTAGGGAAAGTTCATTACTTCTCAATGTTTTGAAATATTTACTGCAATATAGATACAAGCTCTTCTTTTAAGGTTTGATAGAATTCTAATGTGAAACCTTCTGGTCCAGGGCATTATTTTGTTGGGAGCTTTTTTATTGTTTCTTTGTCTCAGTGCTTGATATTGGTCTGTTCAAGAGATCTATTTCTTCTTGACTACATTTAGGGAGATGGTGTGATTCCAGATATTGATCCAGATCTATTTCCTCCACATTGTCAAATTTCTGGGCATAGAGCTTCTTGTAGTAATCAAAGATAAACTCTTGTATCTCAACGGTATCTGTTGTGATTTTTCCTTTATTCATTTCTGCTTGAGGTTATTAGAAATTTTACTTTTCTATTTCTGGCTAAGTTTTTTCATTTCTGATTGAGGTTATTGGATCCTCTTCTGTTTCCATTTCCTTAAGATAATTCATTAGGTTCTTGGTGTTTTTTTTGTTTGTAGCCATCTAATATGATAAATTTCCTCAATAACACTGCTATTACAGTGTCCCACAGGTTTTGGTAGCTTTTAGCTTTATTGTTATATTTGAGGAATTTAACAATTTCTTCTTTTATCTCTTCCTTGACACAATTGTTATTCAGCATGAGGTTATTTAATTTCCATGACTTTGTGAGAGGATTAACATTTTTATTTGAGTTGAATTCCACCTTTATTGCTTCAAGGTCTGTGATGATACAAGGTATAATTTCAATTCTTTTAATTTGTTGAGATTTGATTTGTATCCCAAGATATGATTTATTTTGGAATATGTTCCATGGTCTGAAGAGAACACATATTCCTTAGCTTTGTGATGGTGTGATCTAGATATGTCTATTAAGCACAGTTGTCCTAGGGTCATATTTAATTTCCTTATCTCTGATTAGTTTATGTTTAGTGGATCTGTCCAGTTCTGTCAGAGTGGTATTAAAGTCCTGTGTTAAAGCTACAGCTATTATGGCTTTATGGGAGATAATATTGCTCAGACCAATCAATGTCTGTTTCATAAATCTTGGACCATTTAAATATAGTGTATAAATGTTTAGAATTGAAATGTCTTCTTGTCATATTTTTCCCTTGACCAGAATGAACTGACCACCTTTGTCTTTCTTAACTTTAGTTGCTTTAAATGAACTTGTATGTGAAAAGAAGATTACAACCCCACCTTTCTTCTGATTTTCATTTGCCTGAAATACTGTTTTCCATCCCTTCTCCCTTAGCCTTGCTTTGTCCTTTGAGACTAGATGCGTTTCCTACAGGCAGCATATGGATGGCTTATAAGTTTTTTAATCCAATCAACAAGCCTGTGACTATTCAGTGGTGAATTCAAGCTATTAACATTTATTGAGAGAATTGGTAAGTGTGGTGGGGTTCTATTCATCTTATTTTGGGAAAGTCCATTGCTTAATTTTATCTTTTCTATCATTGGGAGCTAGGTTTTGTCCTTTAGTCTGGGTGTGTACTTTGGTGATACCATTGTGATGGTCAGTGTGAAGAATAGGTCTAAGTATTTGCTATAGTGCTAGCCTTATTCTGATGATTTTCCTCAATGTTTGCATATTAGTAAAAGATTTGATTTCTCCATCAGTCTTGAAGCTTAGTTTAACAGGATATAGAATTCTGGGCTGAAAATTATTTTGTATAAGAAAGTTAATGGTAGATTACCATTCTCTACTGGCTTGGAAAGTTTCAGCTGAAAAGTCTACTGCCCCACTGATGGATCTGCCCCTGTAGGTCAATTGGTGCTTACTCCTGGCTGCTTGCACGATTTTCTCTTTCATCTTGAATTTAGACAGGATCAACACAACATGTTTTGGAGATGCTCTATTTGTGTTGAGATGACCTAGGATTTGATATTTTTCTACAAGGAGTCTTTCAGAACCTTTAATGAAACTTTGGAAGGTTTCATTTCTGATATGCTTCCATAGAGTTTCATTACTTTAGGACATTCTTTTTTCCCTTCCATAGAGTTTCATTACTTTAGGACATTCTTTTTTCCCTTTTGTCCCTTCAGGACATTCTTTTTACCTATAATTTATATGTTTAAATGCTTTTAGAAGTCCTATAATTCTCTGAGTGAATGTTCTGCTTTTTCCCTCTTCTTTTCTGCCTCTTTAACTGCCTGGGTTAGCTCAAGAGCTTTATTCTCTAGCTCTGAGATTCTTTCTTCTCCATGGTCTAATCTGTTATTGATGCTTTCTTTTTTTTATTATTAAATGATAGCTGTATATATTAATGCAAACATGGGGTACAGTGTAGTGTTTTTATATACATTTTGACATACTTTCATCAAGCTGGTTCACATAAATTTCATGTCATTTGCATAGTCATTGTGTCAAAACATTTACATTCTAGTTCTAGTTATTGATGATTTTACTGAATCTTTAAGTTCTATGATTGACTCCAATTATTTAAGCTCCTTCATGTCCTTTCTATATTCTTCATATCTTTCATCCATTTTTTGTTTTCTGTTTTCTCCTCTAGTCTCTTTATTGTCTTTGCCAACCATATTTTAAGTTCCCTTTATGTCATTTCCACTAATTCTTTATACATGGAATCCTTTGTGCTAGCTGCCTTATTATCCCTTAGGGCATTGGTCTGTTTTGTTTTTTCCTGTTGCCAGAATTTTTCTGTTGGTTATTCCTCATGTGTGCTTTCTTCTTGTTTACATCCTTACTCTACTTTTTCCTTCTCACTACCTCCTTTGCTTTAAATTATCTTGTTTCAGAACTTAGGAGTTGAAGTAGCCTTTACGTATAAGGTCAAAAGGAAGAAAAGGGCAAAACCTGAGAAGGGAGAAAGATGATAAAAAGAAAAAATGGGGGGGGTAAGAATGAAAATACTTGAAGAAATTAATGAAAATAGTTGAAGAAAAGGAGAAAAGAAGGACAGATAGAGAACAACAGGAGAAATTGTGGTATTTGGCAGGGTGCTATGACCACACCTACAACTCCAGGACTTTGGATTGGGTTGGGCTGGGTGGGTTCGTTTAAGTCAGGATGGGTCTACAAACCTAGACAAAAGCAAGACCCCACCTCTACCAAATATAGAAAAAGAAAAAATAAATTAGCAATATGGTGCATTGGTGACCTACCAATACTGTCTTTCCAAAGGCCAAAGCTAGAAAGACAAACTATAACAACTACAACAACCATAAGAACAAAAGAGAAGAAAAACAAAACTAAGGAAAAAATTGGGAAAAGAAGCATAAAATGCAGAAAAAAAAAAAAATATATATATATATATATATACTGCAATATATTCCTGGACAGCAGGTGGTGCCATGGTGTTAGGAAATAGAGAACACATGCCAGCTTTGCTACCAAAAATAAGGGTTAGAATCCACTCTGTAGTTGTAGAGGGGATTTCCTATCTTTCTGATTAATTACTCTCCATCAGGCCTGACCACTTTGTCAGAATTCAGTCCCCACAGGATTAGTCCTAAAGCTTTCACCATATTACTTAGGGGGCATGTCAAATAGTGCCCCCTGACAAAAAAGTGGTCTTTCCGAGGAAGTGGGGGCTGCTTAGTTCAGCCCAAGGGTAGATGCTTGAACTCAGTAGGTGCACCACAGCTGGCTATGCACTAGGACCCTGTAGACCATTCCTCCCACATAGCCTTCCCACAATGGCAGCATCCAGCTAGTAGCCAAGCTAATGGGAGATCGGCCTCACTTCTTATTCAATCCTGGCTGCTGTTTGAGTTCACTCACTTGTCTAAGCATTCCAAGGCAGGCGTAGTGAGCAATTTAGTCCAAAAATAAAACACTGCAGGACAACCCTCTGCTGTTCCCAGCACTCTATGGATGGGCTGGCCAGCTGGCCTCTGTCCATTCCCAAGCACTTGGCTTCAATGCTGGTTTCTTCAACTCTATATCTCTTTGCTTGCTACTGGAGTCCCCCACTGTTTCACCATGCCCCTGGGGGGATGTCCCTGGGTAGATTCTCCAGCCAGAAGTTAGTGGAGTTTTCTTTCCTCTGACTCACTATGAGTGGCTAGTAAGGAGGTTTCTAATTCTCCATCTTTCTCTGCCCCCAAGTGGTGGGATCTTTAAGAAAAGATTAATGTTGTTGCCATAGGAGTAGATTAACTATCAAAGAAATGGACTCCTGACTAAAAAGGCAAAGTTCTAACCTCCATTCTCTCTGTCTTTGTTTTGCTTGCCTTTCTGCTGTGTTGAAGCAGTCACATGCCAGCATCATGTTCTTGGACATCCCAGTCTCCAGAACCATGAGCCACATGAATTTCTTTTTGTTATAAGTTATCCAGTCTCAAATATTCTGCCATAGAATAAATAGGTAAAGTAGTGGTAGGGGAGAAGGCTAGATAGGGGCTGCTTGAGAGACATTAGGAGTCACTGATTGTCTGCAGATAGTGGAGAAGAATGAATGGAAAAAGTCAAGGTCAATCTTCCATATCCTGTCTTGGATGATGGGAAGTTGATTATGTCAGGATAAGCAACACTCAGGGGAGGAAATTGGATGAGTCTCCTATGGGACAGCCAGTAGAGGACTCTTATCTTCAACTAGAGATGTAGGCATAATAAGTAATTAAGTAATTAAATTAGTAATTAAAGCCATGTGGCTGGTGGAAACCCAATAATTTGCAGAGTAAAGAAAAAGTCTGGAATGTATAAATGATGATGGAAAGGAGTTGGAAGACAGGAAGGGATTGAGAATATATAAAAATAGTGAACTCAAATCATTGCATTAAGGTCCCTGAAAGGGGGATAAAATCTACAATGCAAGAAACAGATTAGCTTTATTTGAAGAAAGACACATTGTCTGTCGTGACAGAAAGGAATGAGGGACGTACAAATGCAGATGCAAGTAAGATATAGGAGCTGTGATGTGTATTGTCTCTGTGAAATATGGAACAAGTTGACAAAATAAGATTGAGAAGAAAGGTTCTAATAGTCAGAGGTATAAAAAATGCAAGTTTGAAATAGAAGTGTTCTAAGGCAATGTTAAGGACCTTGTTATAGTTGGGGGGAGCATGTTTCAATTCTGGATTACCAACACGTGCAGTAGAGCATGACAAGATAGAATGAAGACTAGGAAAGCGCCTCTACCTTCTAGATTCCCTAGTTTTAAAATCCACCTCATCTGGCCCCAAGAACCATGATTGAGACTGATGTGTGGGAATGGTACCAACTTCCAGAGCATTCAACATCTATTTGTATTTATTTGCAACTGGATTCTGGCCCTTTTTAAAACAACACTTGTGGAACATTTTAGCTAAACTAAGAACAATAAAGCTATCATGTTGGGTTAATAGGGGTTACTGTCCTCTTAAATAATGGGATGAGGCTTAAAATAAAACTTTTTAGATTACATTAATAACCCACTAGGTTCAGGCCAATATATCTTTATTTAGACAGAGAGGAATTTAAATCACTCCATATCCTTATAGGCAAGTCTATGTTATGGTAGCTTTTAATTCTATGGCCAATTTACATGGGAAAATAGTTAAGAGTTCCCTGAGCTTGTAATTAGCCCTGACTTGGAATTGTGGCATTCTCACTAACCAGCTGTGAGAGCTATGAGACTTTGAGCAAATTCATTAAATGTAAATACTCTATGCCTTAATTTCTTCATCTTTAAAATGGGAGCTTTGAGACATACTTTGGAATATTGTACAAATAACCAGAAAAAATTTATTTTAAATAATTAGAATAGTGCTGAGTAACAAACACATCTTTATTTTTTTTAAAAGGGTAAATATTTAAGGGGATCATGTATTTGGGAAAAGCAATTTATTTTAAGAAAAAAGAAGCACTGTATTTATCCTAGAGAGAAAAATGGCAGACATGTTGTCATTAAGTAAAAAAAATAAGTTTATTTTCTCTTAATCTGAAAACCAGACCAAGAACTGAGGTGATGTAGTTCTGCGGAGACAAATTAGGTTTAATGTGGATGTCTATGTACATCATAAAATATTTATAATGCAATAGTATATATTACTTATTGGATTTTAGATTTTGTTTGATTAAAACTAATTTATTTATTTTGTATAATACATTCAGGTCTTTCTTTTGTTTTCTTGAAATCATATATGCAGCTAGGTTATCTTTTTGAAAAAATTATTATATGTCAGATACTCATTATGCATTATCGGTATTTATTGTGTAATTTATGACATGAATTTTATTTCCTGATTTTGTAAGAATGCCTTAGAAAGTTAGGTTTTGAGCTCCCTGACTGATGTTGTTGAGTTCATCAAAGCTGGGCTCAAATTCTGACTTCCCCACTTCTCCCTGTGTTATATTAAAGATAACAATGTCCTTGATCTTTGAGTCTGGGCTTCATTATGCGAGGAGGGTATTCTGCCAGTGTCCCGAGGATTGTATCTTACCTTGTAACACATGTAGCAGAGCACCTGATATGTGTTAAGCACTCAAAATAAGCTAGCCTTTCTTTATAAACTGTAATTTTGCAAAGATTGCTTATTCCTCTGAGCCTCATTTATGAGTTAGAACTTGAAACTATTATCTCAAAAGATTGTTAAGAGAATCTCAAACCTACTGCTATATAAGTCTTATTCTTAAAACAATAGCACTTGATATGTTATCTTTAAGATCTTAAAAGTCCTATAAATTAATTATAGTAGAGAAGTATGACAATTAACAGATATGAGGTTCCAAAATTGGCTTTCAGATGTAGTTGCATTTGTAAACTGCATTTGTACAATTTATTTTTTGTATCTGAAATGGGAAAAGTACGCTTCAGATATAAAAACTAGAATAGAAGACTTTAGGTGTAAACTGTCTGTGTTTTAGGTTGCATATGCATTTAAATGGCAATCCAGAAAATAATCATTGCAAGATAAGGTGGAAGGGATGTGCATTTTGCCCTTCTGAGCGCTTCAAAGCATCTGTATTATTCAAACACTTCACTGGAGCTTTGAGCACCCTGTAAATTGCAAACGTGCTTGTACTATAAACAGTCTCAATTCTCCAGTACAGTCGTTCATATCCCACTGTCGCATGGTCTACAATTTACCTGTCTTAAACCCAGAGCTGGATATTGGTGGTAGAGAGGCTCACCAAACTGCACCAGTGTTAATTAAGGACCCCTTGAGTTTAGTGAAGATCCAGATGTCATTTCCTCCAGACTCCACTTTTCTCCTCTTCTAAATCCCCATATCCTATAAAACTTCAAGGCAAAAGGCATCAAGAGCATAGATTCTGGGCTTAAAAATGGGTTTGAATCCTGACTGAGTCCCTAATTTGCTACATTACATTGTTCCAATTCCATCAACTTAATTTCCTTATCTATAAGGAAACTGCTATAAATTAGACAATAAATAGAGACAACACATAATGAGTACATGATACATAATAATCTTTTTCAAAGAATAACTTTTCTTCCTCAATGAATTTTTCTTTAGTTTCTAATCTGGCTTCCAACTAAGCCAGAAGCAATTACTTCCT
This sequence comes from Galago senegalensis, assembly GCA_963575145.1. Classification (NCBI taxonomy): domain Eukaryota; kingdom Metazoa; phylum Chordata; class Mammalia; order Primates; family Galagidae; genus Galago; species Galago senegalensis. The sequence goes on from CAUYTI010028337.1 coordinate 55,174, forward strand.
TCTCCAAATACCTCTAAACATCATCTGTTCCTTTCTGGAAACCTTCCACAATACCTGCTTGATATAATAATAATTCCTGCAACCTCTTCTTCCAAAGGGCCTTAAAAAGAAAGCAACTGAAGGTGATCTTGTACTACTTTGCTAATCCCTGACCCTAAAAGTTTCCACTATATATAGTTGAAGACAAATACATGATAACTTTTGGATGCATATTTCAGACATACTAGAATAGCAAACAATCCATCAAGAAAATTAATTAAGTCAGCCCTTGGTATCTACAGGTTACATAGACCTGAAATGGATAGATAAGGAGTGCAACGTTCAGTCCCTGCCACAAACACTAAACACAAATTAAGACTAAGAAAGCCAACACAGTTACCGGTTTGTTTTTTTCGTATTTGTACTCCCATGCTTTGGCCAAAATATTAAAATATTCTTTCTATTATTTAAAATTTTATTTTGTATCATAACTTAAAAAATAAATTTGAAAAAATCCAAACAAAAACAAAATCCCTCCTTTAGTACTATCCCATCCTAAGAGAATTTGCCTCTTTTACCATATAAATTGAGTATTAATGTTGATGTTGTCTGTCCTCCCGGATTTTGAGTTTAGATTTGGACATAAACAGCCCTAAATAGAACCTGGGACTGACTATTTGCTCCATAGATGTACTTTTTCTGGTAAAAGCATGAACAAATTAATAAAAACAATTATAACACCCACAATAGAAAATGACTGCTAAAGGTGAAGCACCAGTTGAAGTTGAGACTTGTAGGCACCAAACCATGACAGGAATTGCATAATATACATGTATGCTGCATAACATACACAGCAGCCCTGAGGTGGGCAGCATTGTCTCATTTTTAACAAAAAACTATATAATCATCTTCATAGATACGTAAAAGTCATTTGACAAAACACAATTTACTTGTCCAAGTTCTCTATGCTGCTAAAAAGCAGTGGTCACCTGTTACCAAAAGAATCCTGGAGACACTTGTAGAAGTAAAAAAACAAGTGAACTGCAATATGTGAACTTCATTTTCTTCATCTGAAAAATAAAAGGTGAAGATTGTGCTGTACGTGTTCTCTTTAAAACCACTTGCCACTCAAGGAGTTTACGGTGTTTAGGTTTCTGTGTTAGACATGACTTAGCCTATAGGTGGCATAGCTACTCTGAAGAGTAAGGATCCTGCTTTCATCCACCATCGCCCACATCCTTTACGACATTAAGATTTGATAGGTAAGTGTCATTTATCTTCTCTTTCACAAACTTTTGGATGTTGTGCAAACGGTGTCCTTTGACATCTTAGAGAATAAAAATATGTCTCAAACTGTACACAGGATAGAAGTAAATCTTCCTACTTAAAAAAAAAAAAAACTGCAAGACAGACCTTGGGAAGAGTGTCATGGCAACCATTGGCCTGATTATATGTAAAGAGATAAATACACACACTGTTACCTGGAGGTTATTGGAGGGTGTGACTGCAGTGTAATGGCAACCACTGGCCTGATTATATGTAAAGAGATAAATACGCACACTGTTACCTCATTGGAGGGTGTGACTGCAGGATGCTCTACCTCAGCCAAAGAAAGGAAACAATAAATAAGGTAATGTATTGTGAAGCTAATGCCCTTTATAAAAAGCAGTATTGTGATATTTATAAAAGGTCCTTTATTTTTTTTATTAGCCTGGGAGGAGAGCAGGAAATGTCCCTAGTTCCTTTTTCTTTTTTTCTTTTTTTTTGAAAGGCATTTCTACAATACACCTCTGAGATGTGGAGAACAAGGATATAGTAAGTCCCAGTATCCTCCCTTTGACTGAGCCTGTTGTGATTCTTGGGATTCTTTCAATCAGATCTTTTTTTAGTCTCCAGGTTTGAGTGTACAACATTTGGTTAATTGAATAAGAATTAAATTATCAGTAAAAAAAATAAATAGGGTAACTGATCCAGAGGAGAACCTAAACTGTAGAAAGAGCTCTGGCCATGGAGTCAGAAGAAGAGGGATAGACTCTGGGCTTTGGGCACATCTAAGATCACAAACAACTCATCTAACTTCACTTAGCTCCAGCTGACCCACAGTCTAGTTAGAAGAACACTGGAAGTCAGTTTTACTTTGCAGGTTAAGCTAACATTTGGTTTATTAGGCTTAAAGTAACTTCATCTATATTTTTCCCCTTAAAGATAATTTTACCACCTATTAAGCCCTCACAGTATTCCAGGTACTAGGCTAAATACATATTTGTCTAAGAACCCTGAGAGGTAGGTGTTATTCTAGGTCCTTTAGGTTGTTGATGCAGAGACTTAGACTCAGAATAGTGAGTAATTGGTCCTGGATTATACAGTAAACAAATCAATAGGCCTTAGATTTGGATTCAAATAAAGGGAGTGAATGTGAAATGGGTAATGAGGAGAGCCCCTGCAAACCCCTATGGGGTTAGGGTTACAGTTACGGTTATGGTTAGGGTTACTGTTTTTGTTTTCTCAGTCTTACATCATAAGACTTTGGTCAACATTCTCTATCAGAGTTCTAAAGAAGTTTAATGTGCTATTCACAATGGTTGTCCTAGGGGACAACAGCAGCAGGATTGACAATATCCCAGGGGGTATATCTTGATATCCATAAGTCCAATTCAGTATGTCTCAAATTGCAAGTATTCATAAGACTCCTTCACGTTATTTGCTAGACCCTCCAGCTAACTGGGTACCCCAATGGTTCTGATAGCCAATGTATGTGTCTGAAGATGGCACTTGCCCAATCCTAAGCAGTGATATCTCTAAATTTACAGTTTGGACATGACAGTTACATACTTAAAGAAAAGAAACATAAATAGAATTATTTTAAAACCCATCAAAAGTCCTGTCCTCCTTCTACCTAAAAGTGTCTTGAAATGTACGTATTAGCTCTGGACCTTGGGAATCCCTAGACTTATTAACATGGAGCCTTCAATAAATTCATCAAATTGGATTCTTTACAGTGAAAAACTTTGGACCCAGATAAATAGTTATGCTGCCTACTCTAAATTCCCTCCCTACACACTGCAGAGAAAAGAAAGTGTTAGATAGAAAGGAATCAAGTGCTAAGCTCACAGAGGGACAGGTCCAGCATGGACTTTACCTGGAGAGCAGGAAGTTATTTCTCAGTAACTTACAATCCAGGAATCAGATATTTTCTTGAAACATTGGAGGAAATAATATCCCAGCAAAAAAGGCAATTAAAGGTGAGCAGTGCCCAAATAGAGATGAAAGTCAGTGTGGCCCACAGGTGTGATGTTCAGGTACAGGAGGTAGTCAGGTAAAGGAGAAGATAGTGAAGGACAAAGCTGATTCAGCTAAACCTGAAGGAAGTCAGAGTGGCTGTCCCAACAGACCAAGCCTCTGCCTGGGAGCTTCTACTACTTCCTTAAGGAGGAGTAACTCTCAGGTTACATCATAGTCCCTTGTGGAGCTCTAATAAGTTTGGAATATATACTTGCTTACATGAACCAAAAAGAAAGATATATCCAATTGAGAACATGAATGACAAAGCCTTACTTTGCCTTTGTAAAACCTGGGGTTAAAGAAACCCCCAAGGCCAGTGGTTCTCAACCTGTGAGTTGAGACCCCTTTTTAACAATGAAAATACATCCTGCATATCAGATATTTGCCTTACGATTCATAACAGTAGCAAAATTACAGTTATGAAATAGCAAAGAAAATAATTTTATGGTTGGATCACCACAACATAAGGAGCTGTATTAAAGGGTCTGGGCAGTAGGAGGCATTAGTAAGGTTGAGAACCACTGCTCTAGGCTTTGTAGATAGATGTGTGAAATGGATTAAATATCACCTTATTGTAAACTTGGTTGCTGTGCCCAGAATGACAAATGTGTTAAGAAGTTTTCTGATATTAAAGAATATTAGAGTCATTTCTCCCTAAACTTGTCACTCACTGCCCTAATATAGACAAAAGGTAGAGTATATAAGATATATGAAAACATTTTCAATGAAAGAAAACGGAAACAAAAAAATTATTAGGATTTTATTTGTGTAAGTGGAGAAAAATTCAATCAGAGAGTACTGGTTACACAATGTGGTTCATTTCTGGCTCAGCCAGAGAGTTGCTGACCAATTAATCCTTGGTTCATTATTCAAGTTCTTTTTTTTTTTTAATTGAATGCTAACTATGTACATTAATGCACTTCTAGGGTACAGTGTGGGGTTTTCACATGCATTCTGAAATACTTCCATCGAACTGGTCAACACAGCCTTCATGTCATTTTCTCAGTTATTGCTTTAAAACGTTCACATTCTACTCTTAGA
>CAUYTI010028341.1:0-26209 GCA_963575145.1 Galago senegalensis
CGCCTGTGGTCCCAGCTACTTGGGAGGCAGAGGCAAGAGACTTGCTTGAGCCCAGGAGTTGGAGGTTGCTGTGAGCTGTAATGCCACGGCACTCTACCCAGGGGGACAGCTTGAGGCTCTGTCTCAAAAAAAAAAAAAATATTTCTGTGGGAACACATGGTGGTCATGCGTGTTTTCCTAGCACTCTAGGGGGCCAAGGTAGAAGAATCGCTTGAGGCCAGGAGTTTGAGACCAGCCTCAGCAAGAGCAAGCGCTCATCCCTACAAAAGAATAGAAAAATTAGCTAGGCGCGGTGGCATAGTGGCTATAGTCCCAGATACTTGGGAGACTAAGGCAGGAGGATTACTTGAACGTTGGAGTTTGAGATTGCTGTGAGCCATAATGACACCACTGCACTCTAGCCTGGGTGACGGAGTGAGGCCCTGTCTCAGAAAAGGTAATAAATAAAATATTTCTGTGAAGGGGCAGTTTATCTAATTGGTGCAAGGGCACCCTTTGGTCTATGGGCAAGACAGGGTATCCACATGTCATACGATCACCAGAACAGAGAAGGCGGAAAGAAAGGGAGACCAGGAGGACATTCACAGCAAGTCCAGTCAGCTCTCCCCGCCCCTCCCCGCCCCGGCTCTCCTAATCTGTGCTCTTACCATCCATTTTCCTAATCTGCTGAGGCCAGCTTGTGCAAGTTTCTATTATTTGTCTAGCAGGATGACATTTCTAAAGTATTAACCAATGTGCTCTTCTATGCCGGAATTTCATTATATCCTCAGGCCACTCCCCTGTCTGTTCAGCCCAGCCACTCTGCGTTTATCCCCTCAGGGAAGAGATGACAGAAAATAAAGCAGAGGGGGAGAAAAAAATAAAACGATTGTAATGATTAACTTTGATCTTCAAAAGCTTAAGCCGAGGCAGATAGAAAGGACTTATGCATAAACAATGTATTTGAAAAAATACAAGTGGGAAAAAGGGGAAGCTTCCTATTCCCAGAATAGAAAGACGTCCCTAGGCTGGGAATAAGGGGTGAAGATTGGAGGTCAAGTAGAACAGAATTTGGAAGACTCAAGGACAAGGTATCTCACCTAGTGATAGCTCAGCGTCCACCTGAGGCAGCACTGTCGTTCCATATTGCCAAGAGCCATGCAGAGAGCTGTAGGCTTACCCGTGTCTGCTGATTCACATGACATGTTATCTGAGCCGAGGCACCTGATGAAAACTCTGGTCCCAGGGCAGCTGCCCCCCAGCACTGTATGAGGGGGCTCCATCCACTCTCACCCTCCCAGCATCTAAGGCGCCTATAGACCACCCAGCAAGCAAGCACCACACACAGTGCCATCAGACTACGATGACTAAGGGATGTAGCCACCTAGAGAATGTGTCACTCAGCAAGAAATTAGATGTGATAAAAATATCATTTCTTAGGGCGGCACTATGCCAGAGGCGATGGGTTCAAACCCAGCCCCGACCAAAAACTGCAAAAAATATATATTTAAAATTTCATCTTTGTAGGAAAATTGGGGAAATATGTGTTAGATGGCCTCACATTTGAGGAGATTGAGAGCCATCAGAACAAACAACCTGCTAGCAGCCCGATTAATGATACCGGCTCCTCTTTCAAAACAGTTTCTGTCCTTAGCTGTGTCCTATGGAGGTGGCAGCTAATCAAAGTAGAAGCCATATCCAGATGCTGCAGAAAAGAGAGTCATGATGCACTGCGACGTCGGCCACAGCTGGAATGTGGCACCTGCGCAGGCTTCTGGCGTTTGCTTTCTCTACCCCCTGCCCCGGTATCCCTGCTCACCTCCTTCTTCACAGAAGTCAGCCTACATCTTACTGTTTTGGTTGCAAGTACCACTAAGCCACTCAATCTGACTTAAGGAGAAAGGGAGTGTACATTAAAAAGATAGGGAGTATGTCCAGGAACACAGGAGAGGAGCTTATCTGGAGGCAACAACAAGCAAAATCTCACAAGCTGGGCAATTCTGTGGTCTGGTTTTTAACATCTCAAACTGCACCAATCCGGGATGGGAAGGAATGTGGCTTCATCTAGCACATGTGATAAAAACACTTGGATTTTGACTGCTGCTCAGAATGAGTCAACAATGGGATGTGACTGCCAAAAAAGCCAATGTAATCTTGGGCTGCACTAAAAAGAGAGAGTGATGGTGCAGCCTTCAGTCCACAGCGCCAGGTGTCAAGGCCCAGTGAACGGAGAAGGGCAGCCAAGGAGAACTGAGAACCATGCCAGGGCGAGGAAGAGGGAGATCACCGTCTGGCCTTCTTGGAGGGGATTGATGGGAATGTCCCAGAGCTGGACTCACCAGTATGAAATCTGGGGTCAGATTCCCTGAAGCAAAACCACAACTGGGCCACCTGCTAGCTTTTCCCTACCTGCCAGAAATGAAGCATCTGATGTAATCCTCACCACAACCCTCTGGAGAAGTGCTGTCTTCACCACTATCAGATACATGTGAAAACTGAGGCACAGAGGGGTCAAGTAGCTTGCCAAAGGTCACACAGCTAATAAGTTGAAGAACGAGGCCTTGAAGGCAAGGAGAGGGTACTTTCTTTGTTCTGCCCTAACTAGTTGTATGACCTTGAATCTTGTCACCTCTTGTCCCTGTACCTCAGTTTGCCCTAGCGCTACATAACCAACCACCCTAAAACACAGAGGCTTAAGGTAAACATTTATTTGCTCATAAATCTTCAATCTGGGCCATACTCAGTGGAGGCAACTCATCTTTACTCAGCTGGCTTCAGCCAGGGTAGCTCAAAGGTGAGCCTGAAAGCCTCACTAGCTCTGTTTGGTGCCAGGGATGGTAAAACCCAAATGGCTGGGAGCTGAAGTAGGGGTCCTTGGACGTCACTGTCTGTGGGTCTCCTTGTATGGTCTGTCCACCATGGTGACTACAGGGAAATCAGACATTTTACATGTTGGCTTGTGGGGACACATCCTGAGACAGAATGAGAGAACTAGAGAGAGCCAGGTGGACACTTTTATGACCTAGCCTCAGCGATCACGGCATGTTACTTGGCCAGGGAGTTTGCAAAGGTGCATCCCAGTCCCAGAGGAGGGAACCTAAACTCAACGGTCAATGCAGGAGTGTGACCATCACATGATAAGCAGACCCCTGGGATGAGACATTGATGACTAACTCCAGAAGAGTTCCATTTGCAACGGGCACTTCCTATGTCCCAGGCATGGAGGGAAGTGCTTCCTGGTTGTTATTAAAGTCACCCCCAAACTCCCTTCTAGTAGGCACCATTATCCCATTTGACAGAAGGAGGCACACTGAGATACAGGGAATGAAGCCACTTGCCCCAGTCCTGCCCCAGCCAGTGGAGAAGCTGGGGGTGAGCCCCAGGTGTGTTAGACTGTGAGGTCCCTTCTATAAGCACACTTTCAGGGGCAGCCACAGGGCAGGTGATGGGGAGAGCCTGTCCCCCAGCCTCCGGGGGTTCCTCTTGCAAACCATGGAACTTCGGGCAAGCCTTGTTACTCTTCCGCGCCCTGTGTCTTCCTCAGCACAGTGCCTGCCTGCGCCGATGAGGTGAGGCAATGCAGGTAAAAGGCTCAGCACACTGTCTGGAAGCTGAGAAGGATTCTATATATGCCACTTTTGTTATTTCAAAAGTGGCCCAAGAAAGACATCTCAAAAAGATAGATCTTCTCCTATTACCAGAAATATGTGTCACACAGCTGCACCTCCTCCTGGGCTTACCCCCATGAGGACAGGCTACTGTAGCTCACAGGTCTGGGAAGTCACATCCCAGCCTCCCACCACTCGGGTAAGCAAGGAGGGGGTGGGAGCTGCCAGCAGGAGCTCCATGGTGTCCTTCCCGGGAGGGTACCTTGGCTGACTCAGCTGGGAGGGCATCCAGTGACTCATTAAGCATCAGAAACTGATTACATGTCCTCGGGAAGGAAGCAGACACCCAGGAGGCCCAAGGTTCTCTCTCACCCCGGGCCCCTAGTGGCTCCTCAGAAGAACCCGGGCCCGAACATTAACTGGCCTTCCCTCTGCACGGCGGTGTTAGTCATCCGAGCACGCCCATCTCCAGCATTAACAAGAAGAGTTAGCGGCTTCCCTCTGATTATTCAAACTCGTGGCTAGCCCCTCCTTACCCATGCCCGTGGCTTCAATTACCAGCCAAGCTAAGGATCCTAAGTCTACATCTCGGACCCAGATTTCTGTCCAGGGCTGGAGTCCTGCTCCACCCAGATGTCCCACAAGCCCCGCAAACTCAGTGTTCCTCCCTCATGAGACTCGCCTCCTGACCCTCAACCAGACCATGACTTTCAGTGAACATTTCCAAACCAGAAACCGAGCTCATCCGGACTCGCCCCAGTCCTGTCCCCCACAATGGACACATTGCTAGTCCAGCGTTCGTTTACAGAGCATGCCAGCAACTTGTAAACCTGTCTGTCCTTCTCCAATTTCCTTCTTGCTGCTCTGCGATCTCCATGAAATGCAAACATGAGCTCTGTCACTCTATCAGAGTCCTTCATGACTCTACCTGGCCTTCCAGATGAAGTCTACACTTAATATGGTCCCAAGGCCTTGCTTGGCCCTGAGATAGGCTGAATTGTGTCCCCTACCAGACATTCACATGTTGAAACCTCAATGCCCAGTACTTTAGAATGTGATTATATTTTGAGATAGGGTCTATAAAGAGGTAATTATGTTCAAATGAGGTCCTTGGGGGACCTAACCCAATAGGACCCATGTCCTTATAAGAAGAGATGAGGACTCAGACGTGCGCAGGAAGAAAACCAGGAGGAGACAAAAAGGAAAGTGGCTGTTAGAGACAGTCCTCAGAAGAAACCAACCCTGCCCACACCTTGATCTTCAACCTCTAACCGCAGAATGGCGAGAAAATACATTGCAGTTGTTTAAACCACGCAGATGGTGGTCCTTCGTTCTGGCAGCCAGAGTTGCTCTCACCTCCACCTTCCACCCTCACCCCAGGATGGATGTTCTAGCTGTGCCCTCCTGTCCCTCTCAGCTCCAGGTAGCTCTCTGCTCATCTCCCCAAACACCCCCCCACTTCCCCTCCTGAAGCCCCATTTTTACGACCACCTGATTACCCACCTGTCGCCTGCGTGAAGACATTCACCATGTCCACGTTTTCACGCCTGTGTCTAGAATAGTGTCTGGCACCTGGAATGTGCTCAGTAAACCCTTTTGAATGACTGGCAATTAGTGAGTGGCTGAAAAACCACAAATAGTTCAATAATGATTGCATTTAATACTTTTTAAAAGCCAAGTTCATAAATGCCTTAGTAGAGATTTCCAGGGAAGTCCCCTTTTGAAGGCTTCAGTTTACAAAGCAAGGCCATTCTCTCGTTAACCTGCATTCCTTTGGCCACCAGAGTTGGAAAGGAAGGATGTCTGCAGGCCCTAAATAGAAGGGCTGATTCAAGTTCAGCTGAGACACCAGGGACACATTTAACATATAACAACATGCCGGGCTATCGTTCATATCCCTGATTCAGGGAAACTGAGCCCCAGAATTCCCAGCCATTTTGTGGGACAAGACCCAACCACCTCTACAACAGACAGCAAGAAGCTGTCTCTTCAAGCAAGAGACCGCTGGTCTTTATCTTTTTTTTTTTTTTTTTTTGGCTAGGGCTGGGTTTGAACCTGCCACCTCCAGCATATGGGGCCAGTGCCCTACTCCTTTGAGCCACAGGCACCGCCCATTTTTTTTTCTTTTTTAATAATTGTGCATATTTATGGGTGGGATACAGTGTGATGTTTTGGTACATGTACATTGCAAAATGGTCAACACAGGGTAATTAACATGTCCTATGTAATTAACATTGTCGCTTCAAACAGCTATCATTGCTTCACAGTGGAAACGTTCAGCTTCTCCTCTGTGTACCTTGTCTCTCTCCTGTGCAGCCAAACACCAGGACACTCTGGTCTTCATGGAGACCTGCACCTCGAAGAGCTGCTTCCCGCCCTACCTCCCAGGGATGAGCCCAGCTCCTTGGCGCAACCCCTCTCCCCCTTATCCCACCAGCTCAGGGCGCATGGACCCCGTGAGGAACAGAGAGAAAGTCTTTTTTTGGTCTGAGCATCCCCTGCAAGGCACTGGAGTTTTGCCTGTGTCTTATCTATAGGGAGAGAATCTGGGTTCTCCTTTAGAATAAAGACCCACTTGATTGGAAGAAAAAGAACCCAATTCTAGCTCCAGTCTGGAGCAAGAAGGATGGTCTGCACGCAGACATCAGACACTCATTTGATTTCTGTGCCCAGCGGCTGCTCCCTTCTCTGATGTCCTTCATCACCGGCGGGATGAGGGGCTCCCTGAAGGTAAGGGCTGCGTCTGTTTTGTTCCCTGCTGTTTACTGCAGTGTCCTAGCACACATGGTGTGTGTACATTGAATGAATAGATAATGGATGAATGAGTGAGTACACACTTTCTTCTTTCCTCCACAAAGACACGGAGGAGGGTCTTCATTCTCATCACTACCTAGTGAGCTCCCCTTAAATCCACAGCAGGGGGTCCTCCTGGCACCCCTTACACTTCACTTACCTTTACCTAATTGGAACTTACGTGTGTGCTAAAATCAGTGTCTGCCTGTGGATATTATCCAGGGCCCTGTAAATGTCCCTCCAGGGCAGGTGTCCTCAAACTATAGCCCGCAGGCCACATGCTGCCCGCCGGGGATTTTTGCCGCCACTGCCTGTCCTGCTTATTAGCTGACTCATCCTGGGGCCCACAGCCCGGCCCTCCAACGGTCTGAGGGACAGTGAACTGGCCCCCTGTTTAAAAAGTTTGAGGATCCCTGCTCCAGGGCCAAGGCAGTTTCTGATCACACATATGAAGCTAGTCACCACTCCATTGGTCCTAAAGCCAACATAAATAATCCACCAGTGGCCTGGGGTCCTTGCCTGCTTCAGGCAGACATTCTGAGATAATAGGAGCTTGTCCAACAGTAACTGCTGGCTCAGGACAGGCTGTAGGAGAGGTTGTGGGCTGGGGACTCGGAAGGCAGGGAGACGTGGGGCAGCAGAGAGGGTCAGGATCTGGCCCACTTTGCTGGCTCCACTGGCCCAGGCAAGCCGCTCAGACCTGCTTCCTGAGGACCTTACCGGGCTGAGGACTGTAAGGCAGGAGGGCAGTACCGCAGTGAGCAAGCACCAGGGACCAAACCCCCATCTGCCACTTGCTTGTATGCTACGTGACCTCCAGCAGGTTTCTAAACCAACCTCATGCCTCGTTATTGTTTCAGGGTCTAGCACATGGTTAATGAACAGTTATTATGAAATACAAAAGAACACAAGACAGTAACCTGATCCTAAGGCAAGAGGGAGGAGGAAGATGGGCGAGACATAAAGATACAGTCTTGTTGTTGTTGTCTCAGAATCTGAAAATTGTCCTGTCCCCACTGTCCCCCCCCCCACGTCTGGGTGGGGAGGCAAACTGGCGTGCTCAGCCTCTGGCATCATTGGGCCACCAGGGCTGGGATCCTTTCCCTTAGCTGGTGACTGAGTTGAGGTCTATGTGTGAGTGCCACCCTGCAGAGGTGCTGGAGTCAGACAGATGGCAGTTCAAATCCCAGCCCTGCCACTTACCTGTGTGGCCTTAGCCAAGTCAGTTGTCCCTGTGCCTCAATTTGCTTCTCTTCCTTCTCTGTAAAATGCAAATAATAAGTAGCACCCACCCTACACCGTGGCACATAACTGGATATATCCATGTGCATAAACAAACCCCATGTTTCCTGGGCTCCTGGCCTTCGCTCTTTGTCGTTCCTCTAATACCCTCCTCCATCCTCTGCTCTGCCTCCTGGAACCTAGACTTGTCCTCAGGGCCCTGCTCAAAGGACACCTCTGTGAAATGTTTCCATGGATCACTGTCATATGTGCTTCCCCTTCCTTTCAATCTCTCAGACACACAGCCTTCCTAAGAATGCACTCTGGCAGAAAGTGAAATGATGTGCATCTTCTATTCCCACATATTCCTAGCCCCCTTCTTGATGATCAGCTTTGCAGTCAGAACTGGGTTTAACTCCACCTTTGCTCCATAATAACTGTGTGACCTCAGCCAAGTGACTTAAACTCTCTGATCCTTGGTTTCCCATCTGAAAAAAAAAAGGACAACCCAAAATGCCTGTCTCATAGCGTTTATGGTGAGGATGAACAGAAATAATACCGCTTAAACCTCTGCTCAGTGCTTAGCACAGATGTTGTGCTCTGAAATGTTATTATAATTGTAACAATCATCAACACTAATTAGGTGTTGAGTCTGAAAGACCACTACCACTTGAAATATACTCCTTTGGGCCCCTCACCAATTCAGATAACTTCTATAATGCATGGCTGGGGGCTAGTGGTGGCCCTAGGGAAAGGCAACAGGCAATTCTCACTGAAGACTTAGCCACTCTTCTGACACGGAAATTCTGGTGCCCAACAGAAATATGGAGAAGAGAAGGGAGGGGAGAAGAGCCTGAAAGGATTTCTACAGGAAACCTGCATGTTCTCTCACTATACCCCATGACACGCCTGCAGTGTCATCCTTAATAACTGTGAGCCTCAAGGAAGTTAGGCGACTTACCCAAGGCCACAACCCATGGAGACATAGTCCAGAGTCAAGCCCAGGGGAGTCTTACTCCAGGGCTCAGGGAGAGAGGAGGGGGTAGGTGTTGGAAGGAGAGAGATGTTCCTCCATACCCCCATGATAGGGCAGAAAAAGCAATCTGTGAAAATGTATGAATTTATTTATGGAAAATTAATTCAGCATACGACTTCATCATAATACTATTTCTCGAAACATTAACTCCCATCAATGTTGTAAAACTCTGTGAAGCTACCCAATGTCTTTTTTTCAACCTCCTATTATCTGTAAACATGCAGAACCACCAAGATTTTCCCTCCTCTCCCCTTGACCTGTTGACCTAAAAATGTCTGGAGTGGCCTCCTGTGTTAGTGTGGCTTGAGAAAGATTCCCATCAGTCTTCAAGCCTAGGGGGAAGCCATGCTCAGTTTAATTGCTCTGTGAATTAGAGCCTCCCTTTTTGGTTTAAAACCACAGCCACAACGTATTGTTTTCTCCAGTCCTGGAAACACCTGCGAGGCCTTCTTCTTTTCCTTGTCCGATATCGCCCTCTAGTGGTCTAGATTCTACTTGAAAAATTGAGCGTAGACCCATGAAATAGACAAGCAAGCCTCCTGAAGCCTCCTGACCTCACTAGTTATCCACACAGCCAGCTATCCTCTGGCCACTCATGTTGCCATCATTGTTGAAGGGCCTATTACATGTTGAGAGTTAGGATTCTGGGATGCCCTAGGTGCTGAGTGATATGTTCACTAATGCAGAGCCTGAGGGTCTGGCACTGGGATTTTTAAGAATACCCAGGTGATTCCCCTGTGCAGCTAAGACTGGGAGCCACTATTTCAGCCCAATGCCTAACACACAGTAGGAGCTTAATTAACATTAAAAGAAGTCCTACCATTAATTCCATGTCATGACCCAAGCTCTATGCCTTTATTCAACACAACTAGTGATCCTCCATCAGGTGCCAGGCACTGGAGAAGAGCCATCATCAAATCAAAACAAAAAGACAGAATTCTCTGCACTCCAGGAGATCACAGTAATGCTGCAGGCCAATTTGTCACTTACATTGGGCCCCAAAGTTATGTACCCAGCCCAGGACATGGAGGCAGCATAGCATGGAGGGCCTATGGGTGGCAATAAGAACTTTATTTTTCTTTTGAGATGGAAAGTCAGTACAGCTCCCACAAGAAGAGATCCCAGCTTCCCAAGAAGAGATTTAGAGATGCCATTGAAAGTAACCATCTGATGATAAGATTTCAGTGAGGGAGACCCCAGGAGGGGAGACATCAGAGAGTCAGTGAAACCTGCCCTGACCTAGTATGTCCCTTGTGCCTGTCTGTTCCCCACCCGTGGCCCAGAACTGGTGGTTCCTGCTTGCTTTCTAGCCTCTCCATTGGCAGCCTAAGGCACCCTCCCTCTCACAGACTCAGCTGGCCAGCTGTTTCCAGCTGTACAGGCAAATGGAAGATTTAACTCTTAATCAGGATTTGAGCTCTGCACCTGCTCCCCCTGGCTGGGGCCCCAGCCTACTTCAAAGGCCAGGGACACCGGGTGGAGGGAAACCCTTTTGATCACAGCAGCTACTTGGCCAACCCCCAGCTGCTCATTAGCACCTGTGAAGGAGGCAGAGGGAAACCCAAATCTTGTTAAGCCACTGACAGCAGTGGAGGAGGGAAGATAGAGAGGCCTGTCCTGGTCATCCAGCCGAAAACAAATGCCTCCATCACTCTCTCTGTTTCCCTGCAGTGTCTTTATTCATTGCTCCTGTCATTTGACTATATGTTTGTTCACTTCTAGCCATCTTCTTGAAGATGGATGGGTTTGGTGAGCTGGCAGGGCCCTTTCCCACTGAGTCAAATGGTCTTCTCTGCACCCCACTCCCACCCCAGGACCCTGGAAGGGGGACGGTGGGAGGTGTGTGGAGCCCTCAAATAGATCATCAAATGGGATCACAGAAGAGCAGCCCGAGTGCAGCCCTCTGACGAGTTCTGTGTGGCCTGCAGGAGCTTTTATGTTTGGGTGGTTGTTTTTCTGCAAATGCTATTATTCCACATTTAAACCCAGGACTCGGGAAGTGCTGGATGGCAAGGACGAGAGCCACATCTCCACATGACAACAGCTGCCCTTTGCCTAGGGGCTGCTGTCCTTCAACAGCGCTGGGATCTCTCACACCCAGTCCCTCTGGGCTGCCCATTTCCTGCCCAGCCCTGAGGGCTGTGGACTGCATTCCCTTGCCCTCTCTGTCCTGCTGGCTTTGTTTCTTCTCCCAGGTCCCAGGGCTTACGTACCCAGTTCCAGTGGCTGAGCTCAGGTGGTGCCGGGCAGCAGAATCTACCTGGTGGGAAAACCCACAGCAGCTGCGCCCTTCCCGCCAACAATGCTGCCTGGCAGGGCATAGCCTCCTAGACCTGTGCCCAGCACCAACAGCCCCAATCAGCCAAGGTCACATGGGGGACATCAGCATCTCCCCTGTGCTACCACATGGTGGGCCAAGAGGAGTATATTCTTTTCTTTCCTTTCCTGTGGCTTCTAAGAACTTGGCCACCAGAGTGATTTTATTCAGGTCACCTTCCTCAGCTCATAAACCAACAGCCCCACCTTTTTGCTCAGCCTGATAGATATAAATCCCCAGCCTTTATGGTCTCTGGTCCTCTCTTCCTCCCCCCCTTAAATGTTTCCCAGCCAATCTCATTTCTTTTCATTTTTCCTCTGTGTCCTCAATCCTCCAGCCCTGCAAATCTACTCAACTATCTCTGACACATCACCTGTTCCTTCTTATTATTAATAAGACTGAGAATAACGGATAATGAATAAGACCTTGCCATCAGAGCACGGCCTCATGCCACCAATCCAGAGCCTCACAAGAACCACAGGATGTAAATAGCAACATGCAGAGTTTAGGGGACTTGTCTACAATCAGCAGCTAGTTGGTGACGGAGCCACATTGGGAGCCTATTATAAGTGCTATTATTAATATTAATGGCTTATCAGGAAATCATCATTAAGAAGTGAGCCAGTGAGAAAGACCGTTCAGATTTTAAAGCATGACTTTATTACATTTCTAGGGTGAGATTTATACTACTCCTTAGTATTGTAATTAAAGTAAATGTTATAAAATTTGGTATTACATTTGCCTTTCCAACAACCTTTCTGAGACACCTGCATTGCTCTACAAAAGAAAGGCCATCTGCTCATTTATTCACTGCATTGAACACCTGCTCATTCACTCAGTGCACGATTTTGTCACACTCCTACTGAGCGCCAGGCCCTGAGCTCCACACAGTCCTGCACTGGTGAGCAGAACAGGTCTGCCCCTGCCCTCGTGCACTTGGAGTCTGGTGGTGAAGTCAAGCCCTAAACCAAGATTCACATCAAAAACCTGAAATCAGAAATGTGCTAGCTGCCATAAAAGAGACCTAGGGAAATCTGGGAGCCTATAAGAAAGAAACTCACCAGGTTGGGAACTCAAGGAGGCCTTCCTGGAAGAAGTGGCCATTGCCAAGGGAAGGGAGTTTGTAGGGAGGGAATAGAATGTGCGGTGCCCCATAGCATGTGGTGCAAGCTCAATGCTGTCAGGGAATGGGGAGCAGCTGGGCAGTGTGCTGTGAGATGAAATGGGTCCAGACCTTGTAGGCCCAAGGAGGGGTCCAGGTCTCTTTCCAAGGAGTAATAAAAAACTGCTCAGAACAGGGATCGACCCAATCAAATTAAATTCAGTTAGGTGCTGGGCATTTGGGGCAGCATAGGGAGAAGGATGCCTCAACCTTCAAAGAATTTTCCATCAGATTCCCTGGTACTAATGAAGCCCTGGTCAAAATTAGGTGATTGATTTTCTCAGAAATATAGGCATCACTCTTGAGCTGGCAATAATAAAAAAATACGTAAAAATAAAAATAATTTTAAACCATTTAGTATCCCCCAGGCATCTGATGTTATCTGTGTTGTTTCATTCAATCCTTGTCTCACTACAAGCTTTAAGACAGAGACCATTACCACTTCCATTGTGTGGATGAAGAAAGTGAAGTTCAAGGGGGGATAATTACTTGTCCATGGTCACACAGCTGCTGGCAGATCCAAGGTTCAAACCTAGGCCTGTCTGAATATTGACTGTGTCATATCTAAGCTCCATAATCTTGGGGATCCTTACCCTGAAAATCAAGGGCAGTCAACATGACAGGTCTAAAGCATTTGTCACCACTGGTGTGTCAAAGTCAACAACGGGCTATACTTGGCCAAAGCCAATGACTGAATCTCTTTGTCTCACTTGACCTTCAGTAGCAGCAACCAGATGATTGTCTCGCCTTGAAACACATTCATCTTTGATTGTCACCTAATTGTCCTCCTACCCACCACTGTCCCTTCACTATTCCCTCCCTCTGTTAACTACCCAGCCTCAAGAAGACCTTTAATTACTGGACTCTCCAAGGCTCTCCCTTGGCCATTTCTATGTTTATTATGCAACCCTTCATTTTATGATCGCATCTACCCCAAGGCTTTAAACATTATCCATAAACTGGTAACAACCAAATCTATACCCCCGATCATGTCTCTGCATGGTTGTCTAGTTGACCCACCAGTGTAACTCTGGATACTCACCCTTAAACGCTCTCCTGCCCTCAACATCTCCATCTTAGTAAAGTCGAGGCTTTTGTTTAGGTACTGCCCTTGGTTCATGTCTTTCCAAGTGCTTCACATCCAATCCATTGGCAAGCCCTGTTGCTTTGCCTTCAAAAAACATTCTGAATTCAACTACTTCTTACCACCTCCATAATACCACCTTAGTCCAAGCAACCATTTTTTTCTCCCTTGGACTGTTGCAGTTGCCTCCTAACCATTCCCCTCTGTTCCCCTACATTCTATTCTCCACACAGTCATAAGAGATGCAGGATTCCATTTGTGCAGGAGGGAGTCTGACCTGGGTCCAAATCTCACTTCAACCATGCAGCAGTCCTCTCAGTTACCCCAGCTCTCAACTAGGGGTCTATGCCATAGCATTGTTGGAGTACTTCTTAGGATGGCACCTATATGGTGCTTAACACAGTTCCTGGTTCATAATGAGTGCTTGACGACTGTGTTATGGTTACTTGCTGCTGGGATTTCCTCAAGGCTGACCTTGCCAGATGAGCATCAGTAGATGATGATGATGGCTGGAAAATGAAGCAAAACCCAGTTCATTATATGCAAGCTTCCTGGTTTTGGTGGTGGTTACTGAGCATCACTCTGACCCTGCCCTTGGTGTCTGTCTGACCCTGCCCAGGTCTTTCTCTGACCCTGCCCTTGGGGTGAGCACGTGCACTGTCCTGAGAGCAGAGTTTCCAAACATGAACTAAGCTGGGGTTTGGATGGTAGGTTTCTTTGCTCAAAAAGAAACTGCTCCCTGAAACCTCTATCCCCCAGACGCAGACGGGAGCCTTGACATTCACAAACTCCAACTCTGAGACAGGGTTTTGCTATCACATCTTGGAAGAATCAGAGGCTTGACCAAGAGAGGAGGTGGGTGTGGCCAGGGGCAAAATCATTGCTCATGATGTTCTTGTCCTGTGGAATTTCCAAATTACAACAGCAAAAAATCTCATCCTTAGGAAGACATGAGACTCAAACATCACAGGCTTGATGCTGGAGGCTGCTTGACCTTGAGTGAAGGGTCACCAGCTCGGCCCCTGCCTTTAACTTCTCTCCTCTTTCCTCACCCCTTACTGGGTGCCAGGGCTCAGGCCACAGTCACATCGATCTGGGTTCAAGCCTCATCTCTGCCACTCTCTAGCTGTGTGCCCTGGGGCAACTATCAACCCTCTTTCAACCATGGCTTTTTCCATGTATAAAATGGAAAATAATAATAGTACCTATTTCACAAGGATCTGTGATAATTGTAAAAATAATAAGTATCATCTTAAAAGGGAGAGGCAATATAGGGCAGTGGTTAAGACTCACTGGCTGTGTGACCTTCACCAAATTACTTAATCTCTCTGATCATCTGATCTGTAATTGGAATAATGGTTCCTCCTTCGATGATAATATGTTTGGGGAACTAAAGGTGATAGCACACATAAAGCTCCTTGAACAGTGGCTGTTACTCAGAAGGTGGCCACCTGCTTCCTGCGGCCCTCAAGTGACTTGCTGTGCAAAGAGCTTGGATGGAAGGGAAGTCCCAAGATCAGGTGGAGGACAACTCTGTCTCATGCTCCAATACAATGAGGACTCATTGCAATTTTGCCCGATTCTCAGGATGTTTTGCACCTGTTGGTGAACTAACTCCTAAAGGTAAGGCTGCTGGGACCCATCTGTGACAAGCCTTCTGGCAGAGCTCTAAGGGAAGATGTGTGGGCAGGCACAGTTACTGTATCGTCTACTCCTAATGCTCACAGACTATAACATGCAAAAAACTGGCTTCAAACAGCATCTGGACTCCTGCCTCTGATCCGTTCACTGCACAGCTTGCTAAACTGCAGCGTTCAGCAATGCCCATCATATCCATGCTCCACAACCTGCCATGGCTCCTCAGGACCCCAGGTGAGAGTCCAGGGGCCTTACCTGGCCTTCATATTCTCACAGATTTGCCTGGCCAACCCCTAATGCTCTCTCTCAGAATGATGTGCACCCACCCCAACCCAAACACATACATCACTGACCTTCACAAGTACTTCCTTCCCCAAACGTAACCCGTACATTCTTATCTTTGTGCTTTTCCTCATCTGGTTTGCTTAGTCTGGGGTGCCCCTCCATCTCTGGCAAAGGCCTACCCATCTTTAAGGACACAGTCTAAACACCTCTGCTGAGAAGCCTACTCTGACTTAGTCAGGTATCAACAGTTGCCTTATCCTCTATATATCCCAAACACTTTTGATCTGCAGTCCCCAGCCCCTGGGCTGAGGAACATGCTGGTCCCTGGAATATTAGGAACTGAGTTGCACAGCATCACTACCTGAGCTCCACCTTCTGGCCCCTTCCCCCAAATCTGTGAGAAAGATTGTCTTCCATGAAACCAATCCCTGGTGTCAAAAAGGCTGGGGACCACTGCTTTTGATAACTTTTGTCCAAGCCAGTGGTGTGTTGGTATATACTGGTATATATTTGAAGTTTATCTTGCACATCATTTGCACATTAAAGTATTATTAATTAATAATAATCTGTTGGTATATATTTAACAACAGCTCCCCAGAGAGGTTGTATAGTTGGGGAAAGGGGGAACCATGGCTTGCACTGGTTGCCAATTTCTGTGGTGTAAATGCTCTCACCATAGTCAATTTCAAGCTATATTGCTTTACCATTTGGCTTGCAAATTTTCATAAAATTTAACAATTAGCCTTCCTGAGCAGGCACAAGCCAACTTCTGCATATTGCATATAATTTTCTTCATGCTTCTCAGTGGCTTCCTCCTTTCCTTCAGGTAAAATCCAAACTCCTTAAATAGAGCTCACCTAGCCCTCCATGGCCTTGGTGTTCCCCACCCCCCAGCCTTGTCATTCCTCTCTCTCGCTCTCTGAAACAACTTCTCTCCCTCAAAAGGAGAGAGAAGGCCTTCCCTCTAGGCCTTTACTCAGGCTGTTTCTTCAGTCTGAAACGCTACTCTGCAGCTTCACATGACTAATATCTATATATCCTTGAAGCTCCAGTTTAAATGCTTTTCTTTCTAGAAGCTTCTTTGTATTCAGTTCTGGGTCACCCAGAATTGAATTGTGTATGCTCCTCCTGTGTGTCCCTGCTATGAATTAAATCAAGTCCCTAGCATTCATATACTGAATTTGGAGTCAGGGCCTTTACAGAGGTAATCAAGGTTAAATGAGGTCATAAGGGCAGGGCCCTAAACTGATAAGACCAGTGTCATTTTAAGAAGAGAAAGAGATACCAGAGAGCCCTCTCCCTCCCTGCAAGCACACAGATGAAAGGCTGGGAAAGGATACAGAGAGAAGGCAGCCCTCTGTAAGCCAAGAAAAGAGGCCTCATGAGAGGTGGACCCCTACAGCACCTTGACCTTGAACTTCCAGCCTCCAGAACTGTACAAAAATAAAGCTGTGCTGTTGAAGTCACCCAGTCTGTGGTGTTTTGTTGCAGCTCAAGCTGATTAACACAATAAACAGGCCCCTTGCCTTCTGCATCACTGTGCTGCCTCCTGCGTCTCTTGCCCTCTAGACTCTGAGATGTGTTTGTACCATTCATCACCATACACACACAACAAGAGAGTTTGCAGGAGTTGCTCTAAAAACAAGTGTTGCATGAATAAATAAAATATGTATTCATAATTATCAATTATTTATGCATTAGCAACCATATTATTAATAATTAAATGTTAATAATACTTGAATGTGCAAATGATGTGCAAGATAAACGTCAAGCCTCTTGAGAGAAGGTAGCATCATCTTCGTTTTGTCGTCTCCAGCATGTGACATAAAGCCTGACCACAGTGTTAAGTAAATGTCCATCAGATGAACACACAAACATACACAATGCATTCCCTTTGCAAACACTTCAATCCTGTAGGCTTCGCCATAGTCAGAAGACTCAAGGAGGCTGCCAACCAGGGATACCCCCTCGCTAAAAATCCGTTAAAATTTATTTTTAATCCTCCAAAGATAAGAAGTCCATGAAGGAAGCACCATCTGTACCTCTGCTGTTGTAGTTGTATAGCTGGAGATGTAAAGTCCCAGGTGATACAGCAGTGTTCCAAGGATGTCTGAGCACAGAGCGGGACGTGCCTCCTGGGGTTCAATGCCAGGCAGACTTGCTCCAGAATCCCGGTGCTCACACTTACCACCTCAGAATTGCAAGTGGCCAACCAGGAAGGGTGTGTACACACAGTATATGCAGTTGTCTGTTACCTGTGTACACAGACACACACACACATTTACACACATATGTAGATATGTGCTCATTTATTCAAAACTATTTGTCAAGAACTTGCACAGCCAGGAAGAGCTAATGTTGGGATTCAGTGGTGAACAGGGCAAAGCACTGCCCTGCCGCACCTTCCGTTATGGTGGGGGCTGTGGACAATAACTGAATCATGCACAAGGTGGCAGTAGGCACAGGGCTGAGCAGAAAGAGCAAGCCGGGTGGGGACACAGGGGCGTGCTGGAAGGAGTGTGCTGAGTCGTAGGCTGACAGTCAGGAAAGGCTTCTCTGATCCGGAAAAGTGGAGAGCCTGAGGGAAGGCAGGAAGCTGGCAGGAGATCTGGCAAAAACAAAAAATACTTCCAGCAAGTCATAGTTGGGCTTGGGGTGCACAGGTCGGTGTAGGGGTCAGGTGCGTTGTAAGGACTAGGCGTACATTCTGAGCAAGAGAGGAAGTCTTTGGAGGGTTTGAGCAGAGGGTGCACATCATCTGGCTTAGGTTTCAAAAGTATTGGGTTGAGAGCACCTAGCAGGGCCAGATGACTGACCCAGCCCCTTCACTGACTGTTAAAAAACCTCAGGCACATTCATGTCTGTAAAGCACTCAGGCTAGTGCATGGTGCATAGCGAGCACTATTTAAGGATTTGTTAAAAAAAAAATAAATAAAATAAAAATGATCTACAAGCTAATGCCATGGAAGGACTACCATAGCTACTATGGAAACAGATTAACTGGAGTAGGAGGTCCTGACAGAGGCGCCTCGGCACTAGGGAAGAGGGTGGCACAGGGGCAGGGGCTGGTGTGCAGTGTGGGGGCCTGCAGGAGTTCTCAGGGAAGTACAGAGCCGGGGCAAGGCTGAGGGTACGGACAAAGGCCCTGGAGGAGTGTGAAGGTGAATGCACCGGGGAACGCAGGCGCGGATTACTGGGAGCACTGAGGCCCACCCAAGTCATGACTCTCCCTCGTGGTCCTCCCAACAGCCCTTCATGGGAGATATTATTGTCACCACTTAGAGATGAGGAATCTGAGGCTCAGAGAGACTAAGTAATCTCACCAAGGTCACACAGGAGGTCAGGGGTCGTAGGTTCAGGACTTGAACCTGCATTTGGGGCTCCGAAACCTACATTAAGCAATTTACCTTTAAGACCTCTTTGGGGAGTCCTGACCAACTCTTCTGCGGGATCCAAGACCACCGCCACATGGCATTACAAAGGAAGGGCTACTACCTGTGAGCCGGGTAGGAGTCCGAAGAGCCCGGCAGGGGTTCAGAGGGGAAGGGGGTCAACAAAGGCCAGAGGAAAGCTTTGAGTTATGCCTTGACAAGGAATAGTAATAGCATGAAAAACCATTTCACTGATGAGGAAGCCGAATGCTAGAGGAGAAAAAAATGAGCTCTCCAACCTTAGACAGCCAGAATGAAGCGTCTGGGGTGATGCTGGGAGTACCTGCTCTCCAGACTCTATCCTGGCTGATAAAACTAAGGTCCAGGAGAATAAGAAGCGATGGTTCATCAGGGGGCATAGGAGAGCTGTGTCCGGCCAGGGGATGCATCACAGGCACAGAGGCTGGGCCAGTGTCGGGTGAAAGGCGCAGACAGGACGTGCCTAGATACACAGACAGGATGTGTCTACATGCACAGACAGCACACGGCAGAATGTTCTGTGGAACGAGGCACGGACAGTGGGTGCTGCAGCACCCTGGAGAGCTGGGGCCATGCGCTTTCTGGAGCTGGTGTCTCAGAGCAGACGGCAACTAGTACAGGATCATCCTGTGGGTGAGGGACACCAGTCCCCCTTCCTATGTTCTGTGGTGGCGAAGAGCAGTGTCATATTAGACAAAACTGGGTAAAAATCCAGCCGTGTAACCCTGGGGCATATTTCGACCTGTCTGAGCTTGAATTTCTTCTGTCAGATGGTGAGACTGATGTCATAGGTTGTTAGAATTAAATGAGTCACTCCATATAAAGGGCCTAGGATGATGCCAGGCACTGGATTTGCATCCAGTAAGCAGTTAGTGCCACTGTGGCTGGAAATACTCCGACCATTTTTATTCTCCAAATTCCACCACACATCCAGCCTCTCAATTAGGGGGCACCGTGTAGCATCCAGTCTCTCTATAAGCCACAAAGCAATCGAGTGACTTCCCAGAGAGACAAGGCAACGGTGAAAATGAATCCAACCTTACGTTCCCAGGGACCAGATGAGCAGATGCAGGGTTAGATTAGATTTGGTCATTCATTTATTCATTCATTCAGCTCTCCAGCAATTACATGTGAGGACTATTATGTGGCAGGCTCTGCTCTGGTTCTTGGAATTCACAGTGAGCAGAACAAAAATGGTCCCTGCTGTCAAAGAACTCACATTTCAGAATACTGCTGTCCAAAGGAAACACCACGTGAGCACATAGAGGACTAATTTTCTTGGGGCCACTTTTTTATTTTGTGGGTGTGTGTTTTGTTTCAGGTTAGTGGGAGGGTACAAACAACTAGGTTACAGTGTTTGCATTTATTAGGTGGAGTCCCTCTTGGAGTTGTGTCCCACCCTCCAAAGGTGTGCCGTATACCCTTACATGGTGGCCATTAAGTGGGGGCACACCCATCCCCCTCCTTCCTCCCCTCTCCCCCACTTTCTTAAAAAGGGGAAATAAACCTTAATGATACATTTTGTTTAGCCCAAAATATCAAAAGTATAACCATTGTGGCAAGTCAGCGATATTTAAAATGATTAATGGGACGCTTCACATTCTCTCCTGGGCTAGGTCGCCTAAATCTGCATTTTACACACGCGGGTCATCTCAGTTCAGATGGGCCACGTCTCAGGCACTCAGAAGCCATGTGTGGTTAGTGGCCTTGGTAGTGGACAGCATGGCTCTCAGATGTGTGTGAGGGGCATCACCTAGATTTGATTAGAAACACAGGGAGAACTTCATGGAGAGGGAGCAGAGGACCAAAGCATGTCCGTCTCTGCAACCCTAGTGCCTGGCACAGAGGAGACATTTCTCAGCTTTGAATGGCTGGGTTTCCATCCCACTGCTGTGATATTAAGTAAGCAAGGTACTTAACCTCTCTGAGCCTCATATTTTTACTTGAAAAATAGGCATTATGAAAGTTCCTCATCACTGGATTTTGTGGGGATTAAAGGAACAAATAGATAAAGCACTCCAATCAGCACCCACCGCGTAGGAGGCTGTCAACACCTGCTAGCTCTCAGCAGCGTCAGCACCATCATCCTGTCATCACGCCTTGTCTCCCTCCACAGGTGCCAGCCACAGTCATCCACATGTTGTGCCTTTGCTGGTCTGGCCCCTTCACTCGGGGCCCAGCCAGCCCCGGGGAGCACAGGAAGTTGTGCAGATCCTTGAGAAGGACAAACCTGGCTTCAGCCCCCAGCTTTGCTAGTTACTTATTGGGAAAATGTGAGCAAGAATTTTGTTTCATTTTGGTTTTATGTCCTGTAAATGAACACAATAACCCCTGCCGGCTTCCTAGGGCTGCCATAACAAAGTACCACATACTGGATGGCTCAAACAGAAATGTATTCCCTCTCATATCTGAAAGCTAGAAGTCTAAAGGGAAGGTGTCAGCAGGGCCACGCTCCCACAGGGGTGTCCCACCTGCAGCCCACGGGTCACATGCAGATTGTGTGAGGACTGTTTTGTTTATCTGTGTCTGTGCTATCAGATATTTCATGGATAACTGGAAAAATATGCACAGGCCATTTTTTGTTCTCATCACCTTCGTTAGTGTCTGTGTATTCAATGTGTGACCCAAGACAACTCTTACTTTTCCAATGGGCAACAGAGGAGGAAAAAGGTTGGACTTCCTGGCTAGAGGCTCGCAGGGAGAACACAGTCCATGCTTTTTTCTTAGTTTCTGGTGCTGCCAGAAATCCTTGCCATTTGTTGGGCTGTCAGTGTGTCCCTCCACATCTTTGCCCCTGCTAGCACACACTGTTCTCCCAGTCCCTCTCTGTCCCGCCCAGTATTCTCCTCTCCGTGGGCCTCCGTCTCTATATCCCTTCTCCCCTAGTGAGGACAGCAGTCACACAGCATTACAGGCCTGCCTCTCTCCAGTATCACTTCAGCTTCACTTATATCTCAGCTACATTTGTAATGACCCTGTTTCTAAACAGGGTCACATTCACAGGTGTCAAGCACTGGGACTTCAACAGGGTTATTGTGGGGATTAGAAAATCCAGTTGGAGTAAACGCTCTGGCTTCTCAGAGATGCCCCTTTTCTAGGCTACCGTGGGTCTTCGCTGCTGGTACCATGGCCACTAGGTCTGTGCTTGTGATCTCTGGAAGCTTCCATCACTCCCAGACCTAAACTCAAATAAATTGCCAGCTGCAGCGCACATAACTCAAACTTTAAGTGCATGAGGGCTGATTCCCCGTGGGGCAAGCTCGGCCTTTGGAGGGCCAGAAATGAGAGAGAACCAGTTTTCTCCCAGGGCTCTGCTTGGCCAACAGAGGTCCATGAGGCCTCTCTGGGGATGTCCAGCGGATGGAGCAGTCCACCCAGCTGCTGCAGAGCTGTGCCCACTGTGACAACACTGTCCCTCATGTGGCCCCCCCCCCCGCTCTTCACTACATGCCCTTTCCCCCACCTGCTCCCCTGGGGTTGCAGCACAACAGACACACACACACCCCCCATCAGGTATAGCGCATAGTCCCTCAGACTTGCTTGTCTGTGGTACCTGAAAAGATAGTCAATAAATAGCAGCTCCATCACCTTTCCAGATTCAGTCCAAATGACATCACCCCCTCAGGAAAGCTCTGCTGTGCCCCGGCTCCCACCCCACCTCCTCATGCCCCGGAGCACCCTGAGCCCCTGCCTTACAGCAGTGCTCACTATAGCAGATCACAATCGCTTATTTCTTTGCTTATCTCCCTAACCTTGGCCCCTGCCGTGAACCAGACTCTGTTCATGCTCTGTCCAACACCTGGATGGACCCCATTCTACTCACCACTCTGTCCCCAGTACCCAGCACTCAGATATTTGACAACTGAGTTTCTGTGAGTCTAGTAGCCACCAACAGCTGACAGGGATGAGGAACGTCTCTAAAACCTCTCCCACCCATTTCCACTCTGCCCTGAGATGATGCCTTTTCTGTCTGTTTACTGATGCTGGAAGCATCTTTTCTAGGAGACAAAAATCACAAAGAGAGTTAAGATTTAAATGCAAATATCTCTGGGAGAGGAAACCTAAGTCCTTAAATTCTCACTAAGGTATAAATGACTGATAAGAAGTTTCTTTTCAGGCTCCTAGCCTGTAGCTCAGTGCCTAGGATGCCAGCCACATACAACAGGGCTGACAGGTTCAAATTCAGCCCAAGCCTGCCAAACAACAATGACAACCAAACAAAAAAATAGCCAGGCACTGTGGCCGGTGCCTGGAGTCCCAGCTACTTGGGAGGCTGAGGCAAGAGAATTGCTTACGCCCAAGAGTTTGAGGTTGCTGTGAGCTGTGATGCCACAGCATTCTACCCAGGGTGACATAGTGAGACTCTGTCTCAATAAAAAAAAAAAAAAAAAAAAAAGTTTCTTCCCAGATAGGGGATGGGGTGGAGGCATTAGGGCACATGCGTGCAGCAGAGGTGACCGGCCAGGACATTTTATTCCCATGTAGAGCCAGCACCATGGTGTCAGCTAGAGAGACAAATGCCAGCTGGGAGCAATCTGAGGGGTGACAGGTACCCCCCCCTCCCTCAGGTTAGCTCCCCATTGACCTCTACAGTGCCCAGAACTCTGGCCCCTTCGTGGGTCAAGCCTGCACTGCAGTGAGAGGAAATTCTCGAAGCCAGAAGACCTGGGTAACCCAGTGGAGTTTCCACCTGCTCACTGGGTGACCTGGAGGCAACCTTCACCCTCAAAGTCCCTTTAAACATAAGATGGTGATGATGAGGTTACATTCTATAGTTTCTTTACAGGGGGTTGGAAAAATAAAGTGAAGTCACATGTATGAAATGCTTCCCGGCGTGTGGAGTGATTTACACATATAAGATACTGATTTTTTAGATATGTGCTGAAGACCTTCTTTAGCCAACCTTGGGGCTCTCCGGGGAAAGTCAAGCTCTGTCTGAGTGCCTCTCCGTCATCCACCCCTGGGTGCTGTTGTGCTTTAGTGCTGTGTCAGGGTAGGGGAGCTGTCACTATCCCCACCCCCGAGGATGTGGGTTTTGAGCCTTTCTCAAGTCAACAGGCTCCCGCCAAATGACTAAAACCCCGCAGAATGACTAAAACCCCGCAGAATGACTAAAACCCCGCAGAATGACTAAAACCCCGCAGAATGACTAAAACGCTGCAAGACCTGGACGCACCCAAACACTCGGTCTCTCTCAGAGGTAACTGCTAGGCACATTTTCTTCTCTTGAGCAAAAGTTTTAATGACGAAACCCTGAGAAGCAAAGAGGACCATGGCGTGAAACCAGAAAAGTAAAAGCCACGGCCATGTCCCCTCCCAGGAAATACCCCAAATCTAGAATTCTCCTTTCCAACCTGGCACTCATCCCCAGACACTGCCATTTCTGCACATTTGGTGAGTCAGAGCTGTTACCAAGACCTGCCCAGGTTAAGAGGAGGGAATACAGACCCCCCCCACATACCTCAATGGAGGTATGTCAATTTATATTAATAAAAATGCCCCCAATGTGAGAGCAGCCTGTGGGATGAGCTATATGTTATGTGGCTATCTTTGTAAAATACTACTTGCCACTCTAGTTTTTTAATAAGGGGGAGAAAGCTTTCATTAAAAACTATTAATTCACTGTAAAAAACAAAATAAGAAGTAGTGAATTATTATAAGCATTCATATTGCAAGAAAACAGTATACTTACTGAGGCACTGCCTTAGAATATATTTTGATAGTGACAATAATTTGTTAAGTGCTTCTCAACCTATGAAGTGTCTTCACATCGTTATCCCCTGTGATCAGCAGTTATGAAGCAGGTGCGCCCCCTTCCCACTTAGGGAGACTGAGGGCCACAGTCAGTACCCGGCCCCGGGTCGGGGCTTCTGACTCTAGTCAGAATGTGGATGTCCTTTCCACATCTGACCAGCAACCTGTTTGAGTGATATTTAGGACCCATTTCATACCACCAGAAAGTCCATAAGAAACTTGTCGTCTAGCAATGGGGTTCTAACTGTAAATTTCCCACGGTTTGAGCCTAGAGCAAATCACTTTCCTCTCTGAGTTTCAGTTTTACCATCCGAAAATGCAGAGAATTTCACTAAAGGAGTTGAAAAGTTTTCATTTAAAGGAAAGTGGAGACGGCTCAGCACCTGTGGCTCAAGTGGCTAAGGTGCCAGCCACATACACCTGAGCTGGCAGGTTCAAATCCAGCCCAGGCCTGCCAAACAACAATGATGCCTGCAACCCCCCACCCCCAAATAGCTGGTGTTGTGGAGGGTGCCTATAGTCCCAGCTACTTGGGAAGCAGAGACAGGAGAATTGCTTAAGCCCAGGAGTTGGAGGTTGCTATGAGCTGTGATACCACAGCACTCTACCCAGATTAATAGCTGGAGGCTCTGTCTCACAAAAAAAGAAAAAGAAAGAAAGAAAGAAAAGAAAAGAAAAGTGGAGGCAATCGCACCCTCTCTCCAAGTGAAATCTTAGGAGAATTTCCTATCTGTGAAACATCTGTTCCAGAGTAGATCTGCCCTATCCACCAAAGTTAACCATGCAGCCACCCTGTGACCCAGCAACTCCACCCAGAGTATAATAGAAAAGCTAAATAAATTGTGGCCTGGATATATTTTGATAGTGACAATAATTTCATACAATAGAATACTATGAGGCTTGAAAAAGAACAGACCACTTGTGCATACAACAAAATCATAAATAATTTTGAGTGAAAGAAGTTAGCCACATTGAATACACACTCTGTGGTTCAAAACCAGATAATATCAGAACGATCATTCCCTTTGGCTAGAGAGTCCTACTTCCATTCCCTTTGGAAGGGACAGGAGAGAGCTTGCTGGGGGATTGGAGAGTGGTCTTCATCTTCATCTGGGCAGTGGTTACGTGGACACCCATGAGGCTTTATAATTTTACTACACGTAAGTTGTACAACAGCAACAAACGGTAAAAAGCAAAGTGGAATTGATCTGGTCAAATATAACAAGGGTCCTGAAGCCCCATTCCCCTAATTCCATCTACCCATTCCCTTGGAGAACTTTAAGGTTTCACGGGGCACGGATTAAAAAACCATCGTTAAGGAACTCCAGCCCTGGAAGTCCATGATTCACCTTTGGAATTCAGATTCAACTGTCTTTCCCCAGACTCCATCCCACAAGTAACAACCGTTTCAAAAGTCCAAATCCCCATTCCACGTCCGCCCTGTTATTGTTGCCTTTTCTCCACCATCCAATGCCCAGAGTCCATGTGAAGCCCCCATGGATGGCCCCTACTCACCCTCCGGAAGCATCACCATCTGTTTCCAACTTCCCTGCCCAATGTGAGCACAGGCTCCGGAGTCCTCCCACCTAGGCTCACATCCTGGCCCCTCCACTTGGAGCCTGATGTGCGCCTTATTTCTACATCAAGACTGGCTATTTGCACAGAACCTGTTGAATTGTTAGGAGAACTGACGAGGAGCACTGAGCACCCAGCAAGTGTTAGCTACTGGTCATTGCTATCTCATGCTCGGCCACTGTCCACTCATCGCTAAAAGAGAGCCAGCTTTTTTTTTTTTTTTTTTTGAGACAGAGCCTCAAGCTGTCCCCCTGGGTAGAGTGCCGTGGCATTACAGCTCACAGCAACCTCCAACTCCTGGGCTCAAGCGAGTCTCTTGCCTCCACCTCCCAAGTAGCTGGGACCAC